>CAJNIZ010007721.1:0-15500 GCA_905231905.1 Symbiodinium pilosum
GAAAATGGAAAATGAAATGGAAACTGGGATTATATAGGGGATTATAGGGCTTAGGGTTTCCCAAAATTAGGGGTACCTTTTTTGGGGGTCCCTATAATAAGGACTGTAGTATATTGGGGTCTACATTGGGGTACCCTAACTTTGGGAAACTACCAGATGAGGCTTTTGGCGCAGATATCAGGTTGTCCGGCGACTTAGGAGATTTCAGAGGCGAGATTTTTCAGGAGTTAGGGTTTAGGGTCCCTATTTGGGACTGATTCCAAGGAGTGCTGGATTTTTGTTGGGCCATGTTTCGAGGACACCTTGTCTGATGCCCCGACTGAGTCACATACCCTCCCCGATGGTAACATGGAACCGCATGAAGTCCTCGTTTCAATATTTTCTGACCTTAAAGATTGCCTTCATCTTTAACACTCCCAATTAATGCCGTCCTCACTGTAGACCGCTTTGAACCCAGCAGCCCCCGAGACCCTGCAACCCAGTTTTGCCTTTTGTTGACACCCATACATGCCCCTACATACCATCAATGATGTTGAGAATAGTCCTAGTCTCCACAACCCCTAAACCCTAAACCCTAAATCCTAAACCGTAAGTCTACCCAAGCGGAGGATTCCCGTGTATTGCTATTGCTACTGTGAAGGCTGAAGAACCTGACAGCTCTTGAGCTGCTTCAGTGCCTCGTCTGCAGGTTTTGTGCCGAGGAGTCGGGATTTACGACTGAGGGTTTGGGATTTAGGGGTTTAGGGTTTAGGGGTTTAGGGTTTAGGGTTTTGGGATTGAAGGTTTGGTGCTGAGTCTTTGGTTTTAGTTCCAACAAGTTCGGGCTGCGGGCGTATGGTGTATGGCTTAGGGCTCGGGGCCTGGGATTTAGGGTTTAGAGTCTGCAGGGTCCCCTTGACATACCTTTTCCTATGATTTCGACGGACGCAAAGGCGGCGATTGACCGTGTCATTTATGTTTTGACCCAGCTTTTGGCCCATGATCCCGTATGTGGAGAACTCTCCCAGCACTGACACTACACTCCCCTCCCTCAACCAGGAAGGTCGAACCATGGTGCCTCAAGTCCTGGATCCTGAACCTCAACCCCCAAACCCTGAGACCTAAGCCCAAGCCCATCCCAAGCTCTTCGAATCCCAAAAACCAGGAAAAGACCCTAAACCCTAAGCCCACACCCTTCACAGCATCTCCGGATAGTCTCATGTAGTTTGTTGTTACAAGTATAGTCCCCCTTAAGTAGATATAATTTAGGGTATATGGGGATCTTATCATAATATACCCAAAACCATATTCTATCTACTTAAGGGGGACTACAAGCTCATGCCTGTCTTCTGTAGGATCTCGGAAAGTTTTGGTGGGCGCGACCCTGGGCAGCACCGCTGGTTTAGGGTTTAGAGGTCAGGGTTGAAAGATTGCAGTTCAGGGTTTAGGGCTTGGGGCTTTGAGTATAGGTTCTGTGTTTAGGCTAGCAGGATATTCCCCGACAATGTAGGCACGGTATAAGGAATGTATTTCTATCAGGGGCAGAGGACTTATATGGAGGTTGAGGACATTACCATGGCATGGCGGCATCTCAGCATGAGGCTACCGTTTCTGAAGTTTTTTGTTTTGGAGTCCCTTCTGTGCTTTCGGGCCTGAATGTCACAAACCCTAAGGTGCAGCTTGTCTTGAAAAGGTTCAGGGCTCCAATCACGCAAAGAGGGTACCTCTTGTGGACGCCATGTTTTCAATCCTGAGCGCTGACCTCCTACACTCAACTGGGTTTAGGGTTTAGGGTGGCACCCTAAGAGCCCCAGTTTCCATGTCATTCGCCATTTGAGTTTCCGTTTGATTCCCTGTTTGATTTTTGAGTATATTGGACCCCAACCTTGTAGTTTCACTCCCCTAAAGCCCCCTAAACCCCTCCATCATTCCGACAATTTAGTGACCATTTGGGTTTCTAGATCAGGCCAAGCCCCTTCAAGCCCCAGAATCCCCCCAAACCCGTAGGCTTTAAACTCTAAACAAAAACCCTGAACCCTAAGCCAAGAATCCCTGAAACCCAGGAAGTTGTCAGCCGCCATGTGGTCCACCATGAGAGCCCGGACGAAGGCATCCTCCGGCTCTCCAACGAGGCCCGATCTCCTGAAACAAAGCAGAGGTTCAGGATTTAGGGTTTTCGGTGGCTTAGGGGATGAGGGTGTAGAAGGTTTAGGGTTAAGGGTTTTGGTTTAAGGGTTTAGGGGATTAGAGGATAGGAGGTTTAGGGTTTAGGGTCTTGGTGGTTTAGGGGTTTAGGGGATAGGAGGTTTAAGGTTTAGGAGGTTTAGGGGCTTAGGGGCTTAGGGGATTAGGGGATAATTAGAAGGTTAAATGTTTAGGAGGTTAAGGGGGTTTAGGGGGTTTAGGGGCTTTTGGTTTATGGGATCGGGGTGGGGTACCTTGGACCTACGAGATTTTCAGCTTTAGGGTTGAAAAACCCTCTGGCCCAAGACCTGTGAAAACATCGTCCTTGAAATCTCTTCAGGTTTCTGGCAAGGTTCATTGCAACAGCCTAAACCCTAAACTCTAAACCCCGAACCCTAAACACTAAGGTTACCTGATCATTTGGGGTCAAAGCCCAGACCCTACACACCCCAAAGTCTCCAACTTAAAGCCCTAAACCCCAACACTCTAAACCTCCAAGCTGAAAGCTGGCCCTTAAGCCCAGACCCCAGACCGCAAAACTAAACCCGCTGAAAGCCTTAAAAAGTGAAGCTTAACCCTCAGCCAAAGTCTTAAGTATCGGTTAAGGTTTAGGGTTTAGGGGTTTAGGGTTTAGGCTTTCCTGCAGGACTTACTGTAGTTAGGAATGGAACGGATCCTTGTAGTAACCCCTCTAAAACCATTATAGTAATTTCCATTTTTGGCCATTCCTTCTAAACCCTAAACCCTATATATTATATAACCCCTGTATAGTAGTTTCCATTTTCTTCTCCATTCCTACCAAGGAAGCGCATGGCGTTGTGGGAGTCGGCCCCCAGCAACTGGCATCCAATTAGTCCTGGAGTTTTATTGGTTTGGGTTTAGGGTTTAAGATGCTGTACCCTAAGCCCTAAGCCCTAAAATCAAGGTTTCATGGTTTAAGGTTTGGAGAGGGGCTTAGGATGCTTTACCCGAAGCCCTAAACCCTAAAATCAGGGGTTTATGGTTTAAGGTTTGGGGACTGGGGTTTAGGTTGCTGTGCCCGAAGCCCTAAACCCTGAAATCAGGGTTTCATGGTTTCAGGTTTGGGGATTAAGGTTTAGGATGCTTTACCCGAAGCCCTAAACCCTAAAATCAGGGTTTTATGGTTTCAGGTTTGGGGATTAGGGTTTAGGATGCTTCAGGGTATAGAAATCTAGGTTTTGGCTGTCCGATTTGTGATGAGGGCGAGAGGATCAGGTTTTAGGGTTGAGGAATTCGTTTTGGGGTGTAAAGCTTTGGAATCCAACCCCAAACCCTAAGCCCTATGAATCCTAAAGCCTAAACCTTAAACCAGGATTAGGCATCAGGGTTTGCGCGATACAGTTTCAGACTCAGGGCCAGGCCTAGGGTTTAATATGGGCTTTTTGTTAAGGAGCTGAAGTTAAATTACTACAAGAAGGAGGCCTCATTAACTTTGCAGAGTTGGGCTTCATCTGGGTTGCTGCTAAGGAACTTAAATTAAGTTAGCATACTTTAGGAAACTCTAAACCCCCCAAAACCACCGAGATTGGAACCCTAAGCAATGTGGCTGGCAGGGAGGCAAGCCTGTTCGCTTTGTCACCACTCCTTCTTCTTCCTGGTGCTACACTAAGGTTTTAGGGGGAAGTTACATAGGCGATAGTCTAAACTCCTGAAAGGGGGTTATACGGGGGAGTAGAAAGGGTAGTATTCTAGGGGTTATTAAGAGGCATGCTAGGAGTTTGGACTATAGCTTCTATAGGGATAGTTTTAGGGATCTGTTCAGTGCCAGTACCTCTTGAGGTGGCACCACGACGGAAGCACAGAGAGTCGTGTCTTTAGCCGCCTGGCCTGAAACTGTTCAGATATAGGGTTTAGGGTTTAAGGCATATTGTAGAAGTGATTTTGACACCCAAGGTCCTTATATGAGCTATAGTCTAAACTCCTTAAAAGGGGCTTATTACATAGGGGAGTATTATGCAGGTTCTCAAGGTGGATACCAGGAGTTTAGACTATAGCTCATGTGGGATGCCTAGATAGCTACCAATATCATTGACTCATAATCTGTATATGGTTACAGTGAAAAGTACCCCCAAACCGCATTCCAATGCAACAGGTCCCCACACTAGTGCTGGGCGTCGCTCGAAATCCGGAGAACTTGTGACAGCGTACTCACCAAAGGACCCCCTCAAATCCTCAAAGTTTTTAGGTTCGGGATTCTAGGCCCTAACCCAAAACTCACTGGCGAATAGTGAGGAATAAGGGAAAATACCTATTCCCTACTACCCCCCCTCGCCCCCAGTAAGAAAGCCCCTGTGACCAAGGTCATCTTTTGTTCCACGCGGTTCAGATGCCTCCTGCTGGGGGCGAGACAGACTTTGCCGACCTAGCACATCAGCTGATATTCATGGTTTCAGGCTTTAAGAGTTTACACAATCCTGAACACCGCTGTTACTGTCCTAGATTCTTTGTATCACTAAGGTATAGGGTACTTCAAATAGAGCTCAACATTATATTGGTCATTTTTTCAGCCCCCCCAATACAAAAAAACTCTATGTCAACTTCTTTTCCAATGTATTTTCTATTTTCTCTCTCATTTGATTTTCCAGTATTCCTATGTATCCCTATATAACCCTATATCCCCACCCTAAACCTTATGGCCCCATTGGAACCCAGTAAGCTAGTCATAGAAGTCCGCCCTAGCGAGGATTGCAGTCTTTTGAAGAAAGGCTTCTAGGTCCTAGGTCTTGGTGTGTCTGGAGAGCAGTGATCTGGAAAGCAATACCTTGCGTTGGGGGCTCTCCTTGTGGGGTAGGGTCCTCGGATACCCCGCAAGATTCGCAGTTGCTTCTCATCCTAACAGGGAAAAGGCACGAGCTATTTTGCCAACCCCAACATATCCAACAGATAAACGCACCTCCGGCCTGTTGAAGCTTGACCGTAAGCTGAGGTAGACTCTACTTAGAGGGTCAGGGGGGCTTAGTGAGTAGGTTAACAAGTAGGATAACTTGGGCTAATCCATGGGTTATGGGACTTGTTAACCTAGTTCCTAAGCCAAGGGATGTCGCGGGAATTTGGAGGAAGCTTGGGTGCTCCCTAAAGGATTCTCTAGTCGAATCGTATGCCCGCAGACACGTAGCAGCTTGATCTTCGGACAGCCTCCACCCGAGGCTTCATCCTGGTGACACCTAGATGTCAAAGCCCAAATCCACATCCCTAAGCCCAAGCCGAAAGCGTCCCAAACCCAAGGCCCGAAATCCTAAAACCCATTGTAAGCGGCTCTACAGCCCTAGCCTGGAACCCTGCGGCGTAAACCCACCGTGGCATGTGTGTTCTCGATGACGGGTCCCTTTGGAGGTCTTCACTTGACAGGTGTTGTTGTATATATGTATGTGAAGGGCACCTGATTTTCCAACAGTCTTTACACCCCCGACACTCAGCCGAAGACTAAAGCGTCATGCTCACTCCCTAGACCTGGAGCCCTTAAGCTAAAACCCATCTCCGCCTTATTTGACCCTTATGAACTTTCTAGCACGGATCCCATATACGTAATCCCAAAACCCCCAACTCTAAAACCCTGAAACCTTCCTGAAACCTTAAACCCAGCCCCTATGCCCGCAAACCCTCCGACCCCTGACCGAATACTTGGAACTCTAAACCCTTGAAACAAATGCCTCCTGCGCCCTAAACTCCAAAATCCCCTGAACCCTAAACACACATCCTAAACCCTAGACTCCTAGACCCTACAATTTTCCCAGGTTGCGGCTTACCAGGCTCTGCCGCCTGATTTACAGGCAGGGATCTCCCTCAACAAGTGGGGTATATTTGATGATACTATTGCTGCATAACACTGAGAGCGGGATAATCTTGGGACTCTTTAAGGGGCTTGGGGTACCAGATTAGAAATTTGGAGGGTCTTAGTGGGTAGTAAAAGGCAGGTCCCTAGATATTTGGGCTTTGAGAGCGTTGTGCAAAATGGAACATAGCCCCCTTTCATATAACCTGATTGTAAGTCCGCAGTAAAGGGTCAGGGTTGAGGATTTAGGCTTTCTGCTTTCCGAGTACTTGGACCCCAAGGTATGTAGAATAAGGGCCTTTCCTGACTGTTGTTTCTGGCATTTGTGCCATTATCTGACCTACTTTTTGGGGTTCAGGTAAACGTCACAGGCTGCACGTCTTAGGGTTTAGGTAGAAAAGAAGCCATGCTCGCAGGCTCTTTTGACATAGTTAGTCTACGTAGCAGCAAGCGCTATGTAGTTAACAATGCGGGTAGCTGGGAAAACAGGTAGACTTAATGCATCTTAAGAGTGTCTATTTCAGGGTTGCGCGAGGAAGGACTCAATCGTAGCTTTTGGTGAGTTCAAATGAGGGTTCCCTAGGAATCCTGGTAAATGCATCTCAGGAGTGTCTTCTTGGAGAGACCATGAATAAGAAGAATGGGCTATAACGTTATTACGTAAGAGTTTTGAGATGATGGAAACAGCGTTGTATGCTGCTTGTCGTTTTTTTTCCATCCAGGAGGCAGGCTCGTAGCTTTCATGCTACCTCAAACTCGCAACCCCCAACCCTGAACCTCAAAAAACCTGTTATCTTTCCATGAACCTGCCGGCAAACATTGCGAAAGATCCAAAAACAGGATCCTCCATGTATTCCTCGTTTCGATTTTGGGTACCACGCTTTGGGTTCCCCCCTAAATGAGCCTTAATTCGTCACGACAGGGAAGAGGCCTCGAATTCTAGCTTCCGAGACCTCCTCCTTTCAGGGCTTGTACCTAACATTATCTAACCCTGAACGCTATATCCCTAATCATTGACTCCTAGGCCCTAAACCCCTCCACCCCTACACCCTGAACAACGTTCTAGGAGCGCTTCTGCCCAAGACTTAAACCCCTCAAATATTGACCACAAAGCATCCCTAGCAAGAATAGTGAGAACCGTGATGGCTATAGCAAAATAGCATTGACAATAGTAGAAACAGTACCCGTCATAGCCATAGTACTAGTCATAGTAAAAGCAGCAGCACTAATAATAGCAGTAGGAATAGTACGAATAACAGTAATATCAACAAGCCGGATACAACCTTTTTGCGCTTGTTTTTTGCAGCTCTGCTCTGTTTGAACTAGGACCGCTGGTCGCGCCTCGCGTCAGTCAATGCCTACTCAGGTGCCCGTTCGTTGTCTGTCAAGCTGTTTGTCGGCGGGAGTTTAGGTTTCAGGACAACGTAAAGAAGGAACAACGGTGTATCAGGGTTGTCCTGTGAGAGACGGCCGTAGTGCTGCTTAGCCCCGAAGTGAAGTCAGTATGTTTATGGGGTTCTGTAGGTTCCGAAGTCGGAGAGAGACCTGTGGAAAAGGACAAGGACCATTAGTCGCTAGACGCCAGAAGCCAAGACCTCAGGCCAAAACCCTCAACCCTAGATCTTCAGCCCCACGAAGCCTTAAAGCCTTCATCTGTAGCCCTAGGCTCAAAAAACCTAATCCCCAAAACCTGAATTCTTGGCTCTAAGAACTCCAAACTCGCAACGCTCAACCCTATACAGAGAAGGTTCTAGGTGGCTTCAGGAGCATCACTGCTGACTTAGATTTAGGGCTTGGAGTTTTGGGTGATCTAGGACCCTAAACCCAGAACCCCTGTCCCTAAACCCTAAACCCTAAATCCCAGGTCTTGGGGTGAAGTTTTTTTTGAGATCTGGTGTGTAAGGTTTTGGGTTCAGAGCCTGGAAAAGGAAGTGTCAACTGTGAAGCCTCGACCTGAAAAGCTCCGAATCCCTAAGCTTTGACCCCCAAGTGCTATAAGCCTAAGCCCGGAACCCTGAGCCTAAATCCAGGACTGAATATGGGGATGCCAAAAATGAGTGGGGGTTGTCCAAATTATGGTCCTTTTTTGGGTGCCCTAAATGTTGGAGGACTTGGTTCTAGCAGGAGTCTAGCACGGACCCTGTGAAGGTATGAGAGGAAGATTACCAGCAATCGGCCTTTCGGATTATATGGGAATTGTCTTGAGAAATTCTCACAGAGATCTCAAGGGAGCATGAGCCCCCCAAAACCCTCAATATGACACCGCTGAAGCCATGTCATGCAAGAGACCTTGTATAGCACTGGCAAAACGCTGGTAGACTCCCTTCAACCCTAAACCCTGAACCCGTATCCCAAAGACGTTCAAAGGGCAACCCGAGATTGGAGAAACCCTGAAACCCCAAGCCAGAAAGGCCCATAAATAAACTTCAAAGCTTCTTCAAATCTACACGGGGCACATTATTACTATTGCTACTAGTATTTTCAGTTACTATCATTTCTATTATTAGTGTTAGCACTGTTGTTTATTGTTTATTGTTGTTATTCTTATTGACATTATGATCAATGATAAGTGAACCTGCTAGCTTGGCACTACATCATGCGGGGGTGGCTGATTCATATGTCAGATCATCTTACCTATGAACCCTATAGTTTCCATTTTCTTTTCCATTCTCCCTATATAACCCCCAGAAAATCCCCTATAATCTCTGGTGTTGAGGCTTTGATACTCCATTTGTGATTGCTGACGGCTCTAGATCCTACCGAGGGTTAACCGCCCCTAGAGGTGCCAGCCCGTGTGGCAGCCCGTCTTTCGCAAAGCTCGCTAGGCAACTCGGATTGCTGCGTACAGACTGAAATGAATATCAATGATTAATCATTATTATTACGTACTCTTACTGCTATCATTGCTTTTAGTATACTGATCAAAACCCAAGACCTGCAACCAAAGATCTGACATTGCCTGCAACCTTGGAGTGAAAGGCGCTGTCCATCCTCTGGTGCATCGACATCCTATATCTGGCCAGAAGGTTCGCGCAGTAGCTCCGCATGGGGACATGGGGTTTTGAGGTTCAGGAAATTTGGGTTTAGGCTTCAACAAATTTTTCTGTTAGGGCAGGGCTATGGGCTAAAGGATATGGGTGAAAGCTAGCGCCCTCTTGTGCAGCAAGACAGAAGAAACGCAGTCAAGCAGCCATTCCACGTGGTGCATCACTCTGAAGCAACTGTAAACCTGCAAGCCGAGCGCGAGATGTGTTTGGGGAGGAGGGCTTTGGGCGCAATTGATTCTTACTGCAACCCACTAGGTCCCAAACATAAAGCTGTAAACTTTGGCCTAAGACCCGGGACTTTTGGCTGATACATTTTCAGGCAGCAACAACCCAGATTCTCAAGGGCAGGCGACAGACTCAAGTTCCAGAGCGCAAGCTTGATTGGGTTGCTGTCAAGGAGCTTACGCAAAGCTTTCTTAATGTGGATGTATAGTGCGTAGTTTGGTTTCCTTTGAACAGTACCTATATTGAAGGAGAGAGCCATTTGCTAAGGATGAAACCATACACCTGGTTTCCTCAAAACCGCAGCTGTGGGTAGACTAGAGGTTGGTACAGGCTGTATGTTACAGTGCGGGAGTTGATCCTACATAGAGATATATAGAGGTTATACAGGGATAGTACTCCAATGATGGAACATCAAGTGGAAATTGGTGAGCCCATCAATAATATCACTGTCGACGCTGGAGCGGCAGCTGCCATTGCTGCATCGTATCGTCGCTGTCGTCTTTTTTCTCGCATGTTCTACTATTGCTTCTGAAATGCTGTATCTGTTATGTTGCTGCGGTCAACGTTCGTCCTGCTACTCCCGGTCTAACAACTTTTTGAGTAACCCACTCGAACAATAAAAAACGGCATGCCACCTGCCACCGCAATAATGAATGGTAGTTTCCTTAAATAAGGGGACCCCAATATAGACCCCCAAATACCATGATCCTTATTATTGGGACCCCTAAAATGGTACCCCTAATTTTGGGAAACCCCCGAATATCCCTACTACTTCACAGTGGTACTATATGGGACAGGTGCCTGCAGTGCAATTTCCATGGTCTCTTCCGTTCAAGCAGACACCCCTACATAACCGCTTTGGGGGGGGGGGGCAGGGGATTCTTTCCGAGAGGGAGAGCATTATACATCCTGAGCCCTGAGCCCTGAATCCCATGATTTGGGTGAGGAGATTGCCTTTGTTGAGTACTAGCAGGTATCAGAGCGGAAGGGAGCTGCCTTTCCCTAAGCTCTCAGGAAGGTTAGGGATATGAGGTCTAGGCTCAGTAGTTCAGGAATCGGGTTTAGGGATGATCCCAAAGTCTGAGCCTTAAAAAGGCTTCGCAGGGGTTATGTTTCGGCTATTTGGGCATATAGATGGGGCTTTTGCAGGGGCTTATAGTATAGGGGTGATACAGGGACAGACAGGGTTTAGGGCTCAATATTTGAGCAGTTGATGAGTGAAGTGCTCAAGCTGCAGACAATCTGCTCTTTCCTCTTCCGCCAGCTAGTCGGGACTACTATCATAATATTAGGACTATTCTTTCAGCCCGCCATTGTTTTGCCCCAACCTAATCTCCTCCCAACCTAATGCCTCGGCCCTAAGCCCCCAAATCCTAAAGCCTCAGCCCTAAGCCCTCAATCCCTGAAACCTAAACCCTAAATCTCCCAACATCCTTATACATCGCAAGAGAACCCCTTCAACCCAAGTAGGTACTATTTCTGCACCTGGGCCAGACGGGTGCCATGATTTCTTGGCCTCAGACCCTCGGTCTATGTGAGCTATGATCTAAACTCCTTAAAAGGGTTTCTATAGAGGATTATAATGGGAAGTGGTATAGGGGTTATGAAGGGGGATACTAGGAGGTTAGATGACAGCTCATGTAGATGTAGTGTTTAGGGTCCGGCTTAGGATTTAGGATTTAGGATTTAGGACTTCGGGTGCAGGCATGTAAGGTGTAGGATTCAGAGTAGGGTTTTGGGTGGAGCGTTCAGGGTTTGTACCGTTTTTGGATTTGGGGTTGGGTTTGGAGATTCGGGGGGAGATCGTGGCAGGGGGTCAGGGTTTTGGGGTTCAAGATGGCATGGGGCTAACGCAAGATTTGAGGCTTCATTGGGTTTTACTTAGTGTCTGGGTTTAGTGGCTCAGGGTAGAAGAGGTACGAGCAGTGCTAAGAGTAAAAGGAGTAGCCATGTTGATATGAAAAAGTCGGTGAGAATGGCCAGAATACTGGTAGTCTTGCCAAGTAACCCAGCAAAGGCTCTCATTGTTATCACCATTATGATTAGAAGTCCTGCCTTGCTGGAGGTTCTTACAGTTCTTTTTTGTAGCGTATACTGCGAATGTTCTTGTCGCGGTTGTGGTGTTTGCTATTCTTGCAAATGCTCGTGTTCTCGCTGTTATTCGCGCGATGTTTTACCCGTCAGTGCCATTTTGAATCACACTTCTGCCTTCGGTCAAATTGGCACAATGCAATAGGCGCAGGAAGTCCGAGGTGATAGCATCCACTAGCGTGCCGCAGTTTTTTCGAAGGTCAGAAACAGTGAGCTGCCGAAGTGTGCAGGCAAGGATCGTGTTTATGTAAGAAAGCTTGGAAGCTTTGGCAAGTGGCCGTATTTCTGGCCTTTTGTTGGCTGGAAATGAAGGAATGAAAAAGAACATGGAAACTACTGTAGTGTGTTATATAGGGACTACTATAAGTATTCATTCCTTGATTCCTAGCTACCGAAGGCCAGATTTGGCCGTGTTTCGCCAATTTTTCACTCTTCGTTGCACGAGGCCCAGTTCTCAAGTTGGCCCTGGTCAGGGTGCCAGAAGATGCCCCAGCAACTGTAGAACTGGGTTGGCGGGTTTAACTGTAGGTCACTGTTGGTTTGGAGTAGCTTTGCTAAATATAACACATTGAGACAAGTTTGTGCCGGTGCCCCAAACTAACGGGATACACCCGGGTAGTTTCTAACATATAAAGCCGCTTCGATTTTACCCGGCTGTTTAGCAACCCACAAACAAGTCGCGCAAACATAGTCCTTCACGAGAGTAGCTTACACATCACAAGGAACGGGACTGGCCAGCAATTGGAGAGCAATGATGCGCTGACATCTATGGCTGCTTGAAGATTTTTAGCATTCCCCTCGCGAATTTGCGGTGGGTTCCAATAAACGGCAAGCCCTTCATATTAACGTTTAGATTTGGGCTCAATAGTTGGTTAAACACCGAAGCCCTGAAATAGTTCCAAAACCTTAGAATGCCAAACGCTGAAACTCAACCCTAAAACCTACATAACGGCAATGTGCGCCAAGCCCTCAACCTCTTGAGATTTTCAGCTTCAGGTCCCGGATTCAGGATTGGGGGTTCCGTTTTGGAGGGTTGGGTCTTTGTTGAATACACTGTGATAATTTTTCACCCTCATACTGAGGCCCAAAAAGACTTGCCCACGATAGGAACAACACGGAGAAGAGAGAAATGCGAATGATATTAGAAGCCACGCTGAAATAGATGGTTTCAGCAATATAGCAGTTTCCGAAAGCAGGGGGAACCAAATGCAGAACCCAAAATGCTATAATCCTCGTTATGGGGACCCACCTGCAAACCGAAGCTCTCAACTGTCCTTTAAATCCCAATCCTGAACCCTAAACCCTAAATTAAGCTAAGCCTTCAACCCTAGATCCTGAACCCGAAGTCCACATTGCCAACTTTCAGCCCTAAACCCATCTAACCCTAAACCCACCGGGGCACCCATCCTCAAAACGTGGGCACTAACCACTCGAAATCCCAAACCCTCATCCCACCCTTCGCCCTGAAACCGGGGTTTAGGGTAGTTTAGGGTTGTTTAGGGTTTAGGGTTGTTTAGGGTCTGGGGTCTGTTTGGGTTTAGGATTTAGGGTTTGGGGCTTAGGCCAAAGCCTGAGCCATCTCCTCTACCTCCAAACTCCCAGGGTCCAGGTCCTTGGATCTTCTGGTTGTTGCTCCTGAACGTTATGCAAATGGGTTTAGGGTTTAGGGACTTCTAGTCAGTTTAGGCTTTAGGTTTAGGGTCTAGGGCCTAGTCCTTCTCTTCTGTGATTCTTATATGTCCTCAAGGTCCCTAAGGCCAACCCCCATATCAAGGGTAGTTTTGAAACTAACATCTAAACTTGGTTACCTCCAGTCTCTATATAGCCCTTGTAAAGCCATAGAAAAAAATGTTTACAGGGCCCCCAACCCTACCCTAGACATTTACGAAGCCCTAAGCCATACACGCTAGGCCAGAAGCCTTGTGATTGAACCTGAACCCCTGAATCCCGAACCTGCACCCGCAAGTCTGATCCCTAAACCCTACAAACTCTACACGCAAATCTTGCAAAACTCCCAAAGCCTGCAATCCTAAACCCTGCACATCCTTATAACCCTGTCTTAAAGATCCCTCAAGGGCAACCCTAAATTCTCAACTCTGACCAGAATCCTTATCTAAGAGGTAATCACGACACCCTAAACCTTAGAATTCCTAACATCCTTAAACCCTAAACCTGAAAGTCCCTAAACCATAACCCCTGAACCCATATTACGCCCCCAAACTTTGGAGAAACTTCCCAGGTCACTGGCGTAAAGATCCCACAGGGCCTCAAGGCGCTGACGGCCGAGGAGGCTTCTTGTGGTCGGGTGGGGGGTTTAGGGTTTAGGGTAGGTTGGGGGACTTAGGGGCTATATTGGGATAATGGAAAATGAAATGGAAACTACTTTTAGGATTTAGGGTTTAGGGTTGATGGTTTAGGGTTTAGGGTTCATGCTTTAGGGTTCAGGGTTCATGGTTTTGGGGACTTAAGTGGTCTGGTTTAGGGCTCGTGAGTTCAGAGGTTTGAGTTTGGGCTTTGGGGTTGAAGGTGTAAGGGGTATGGGGGTCAGTTGTCCATAATTATGCCCATGGAGTCCTTACCTACATAATCTACTCCTTTCAGAATCCCGAGATATGAGTTAACCAGGGCGCGCCTTTCTCGAGAGACTCAGACCGCCTTTCTTTAAACAGGACAGCCAAAGATCTTTACAGCTTATTTGGGAGGCCTCCATCAGGCCCATGGTAGGGTATTCCTGAAGCTGACCCCTAGTCTCAAATCTCGCATCCGTACACTCTAAACCCCAAACTTACTGGTTGTTGGTAGAGAATGGAAGAATAATGGATTCGTAAAGCATCCCAAGCTACCATTTTCTTTTCCATTCCCTCATTCCCTAGTAACAACCATCAAGTACACCCCAATCCGAACTCGAGTTTCATGCGTGTAGGTGGCGGAGATCTTCCAGCGTTATGAAGCCCTGCTAAGCCGGCCGGAAGTTTGGCTGCGGTACAAGTACGAGGCACGCAAGTACCCAAGTCCTGAGCTTCTAGGACCCTAAACCCTAAACTTATGTTGTGTCGTTGTGGGCGGTTGGACTCGGAAAGTGATGTGCTGCCTTGAGATTTGTTGTGGGTCTCCGATCGGGGCTAGCTCTGTATGGGCGGTGCACGAGTCTGATTCTCTCTGGACCCTATGCAACCAAGAGCAGAACTCTAAACCCTAGGCCCTAAACCCTAAATCCTAGGCCCTAGACCCTAAACCCCTATGTCCCCCAACATAGCGCCACTGGGATGATTGGAACTTTACCAGGTCCCAGACCTGCGTTCACCAACCCCTGGGTCAACAAATGAAAGGACTCACTTTTTTGACGGATCCCTGTAATGGGGATTCTCTTATTTTTGGCTTTCTATTTGCCCCCTCCCCCATTTATGGAAACTACCATATAGAGTCTTTCTGGATTTAGGGATTTGCTCTGCTACGCTTTCTGGTACGGCGTCTGTTTTTGGGTGTGCATTGTGGGGATCCTAAGCGAAATTTTTCTCAGCTGAAGGAGAAACCCTTTGTCTCCACCCAACTACTTCGTAAGAGATGCGCTATTTCACGGGTACATTGCCCCCTTCATGGAGTTTGATTTTAATATGAAAGTTTCTTAAAATGAGCCCTCTGGAATCTTAAAGGAGACTCCCCATCATCTTTGCGCAATCAACGTATCTCCCTGAGGTTTCTACGGCCTTGCACCCAAACCCTTCGCCTCAAACCCAAGCCCGCTGCAAGCCCTCCATCCGTAATCCTAAGCCCGGAACCGTAAAGCCTTGAGCTTTAAACCTTGGGCCCTGACCACCCAAACCCTACCAACCCTAAACCCTAACTCCTAAGCTCTGGAATCCTCAACCTTGGATCCCTAAACCCTGGAACCCTTGGATACCTGGTTATAGCCACAGTGGCATCTTTTCCCTCCTCCCCGAAGGTGGTTTTGGGAGCTGAGGTCTGGGGATTCGAACACATTTTAGGGGCTCAGGATTTAGGATTCCAGGGTTTCTAGGGGCTTAGGGTTCCAGAGTCTTAAGTTTAGGGTTTCGGGGTCTGAAGGGTTCAGGGGGGTTAGGGAATATCCTATAGTTCTTATGTTCTGTCCCATAAGTTCTTGATCCCTTCCCCTAATATTGAAGCCCCTTACCCATTCCCATTGTGGTATATTACATTTT
>CAJNIZ010007722.1:0-15716 GCA_905231905.1 Symbiodinium pilosum
TTACAGGCCGCTGGAGCGTTGTTATAACATACCCAAAGCCGTATTCTATCTAATTAGCACCAGAGCAGAACGTTGGTTTGGACTAGCGAGATTGAATGCGCTATACCATGATCCCATATGGCGCAGTACGCCACTTTGCGAGCAGCTATTTGCACTGGATGTTAATTCGTGCGTGGGGTTCAAGCGTGCATGCAAACCCAGACATGTTCAAGAAGACTTACAAACACACGTGCAGGTCCACCATTGAGCTTATCGAACTTCAGGCCCCCATTAGAAACCACATAAATGGAGGATCCTCGGATTAGGGACACCCCACAAGAAGTCTAAAGTTCTCAGAAACTTCCAGGTCATTATGCAAGGGATATACCAGGTTGCATGAGGAATATGTGATTAAGCAAGAAGCTTCCCTCAACGCTTTTGGGGCTTCGACATGAACCCCTAATTAAAAATCATCCCTGTACATAACCCTCATAACCTTGTTATAGTCTGCACACACCCTCAATTCCCCCAAGAATCCCTCAAGAACCACCCCCTCACCATCCTAAACCCTAAACTCCTATAAACCCCAAACCCTAAGTCCTGAACCTTAAGCCGCTTTTTTAAAAAAAAAATACCACTCAAGTTTCCAAGTTTCATAGCTTGCCTGGCCTGGCATCCGCCGCTTGGGCCACCAACACCTGGCGGAGCAAAAATCACACCCTTTAGGATTTAGGGTTTAAGGGTTTTTGGTTTAAGGAGAGGGGGGGTTTAGGATTTATAGGGGTTTAGGGTTTTAGGATTCTACAGGGTTTAGGATTTAGGTATTTTGGGGTTTAAGCTTCAAAGGTGTAGTGTTGAGGGTTTAGAGGGTTTAGAGGCCTAGGTGGTTTAGGATTTTGGAGGGATGGGGTCAAGGGTTGAAAGGTTTCAAGGGGTGTATTACAGGATTTTTGGGGCTCAGGGGGTTTAGGGATTAGGCTTTAGGCGGTTTAGGGTTGAGAGGGCTGAGGGTTTACAGATTTATTATGGGGAAGGGTTCCCCTACCACCTCCCCGATACTACTTAGGTTCCCCGTTGATTAATTGACCTTAATCAGCTCTACATAAGCCGAATCAAGGAAGAATCTCGGGGGGTAGGGTGGTATAGGGGGTGGGGTGGGAGAACCCACGAATTCATCAAGTACAAGCTCCATGGATTCCCTGGGGCCTGTTGGCTTATGCGCTCCCGTTTAGGATGGCAAGGTTTGGGCTTTGGAGTGTAGAGTTGTTCAGGCTTTAGAAAATGGGAACTATAGGTATTATATAGGGATTATATGGGGCTATATAGGGATTATAGGGTGTATATGGAGGTTCTATAGGGATAATGATAGCGTTTAGGGTTTAGGCTAAACCTTAAACCAGACATACCTGGCAAGATATGCAAAGTTGTCACGATTTCCTGTTGCAAGGATCTAACCAGGCCTTTCAACTATAATGCCTCCTGCTTTAGCCTCACAGTTACCACACAGTTTGTCTAATCTACCGGCAATTCATCCCACGCAAAGTTCTGCGAGCAGCACTATAGGCCATCAGTCCTTGACCCAGAGAGTCATGGTGGAGTGTTTGCGACATAGGCTGCAACTATGTATGCCTGCTTGCTTGTCTGCATGTGTTCATGCATGTATGTATGTAAACATTATACATGCACACAGGTATAGGCGTTCATACGTATATGACGTGTTAAATGCAGGCGCATCACCTGGGGCTTCCATTAAAGTGTAGGCGCCGCGGGCATGGGCCCTCATTATAAGTACCTCCCCAGGAAGGGACCCTATCAATTCTTGGAGACCCAAAACCATCTAGCATCCTCTTACGTAAGCCCGTTCTATGCATTTGATCCAATATATAAATCCCATATAGGACCCGATAGACACCCTACATAAGCCCTATATGCACCTAAGTTATACCTTGCAAAGCCCTGTATACAACCCTATAGAACTCTAAATAAGCCTCATAGCTTTATGTGAACCCAGTATAACCTATTCTGGTTGATACAGTCTCCCAAGAAGCCTCCAGTGCTGCTCTGCGGGCGGCGAGCTCTGCAACGCCCGATGGCACCCCCTGGCTTGGGGTTTAGGGTCAAGAGTTCGGGGCTTAGGGTTAAGAGTTTAGGGTTCAGAGTTAAGAGTTTTGCGTTTAAGGTTAGAGTTTAGGGTTAAGGGCTTTAGGCTTAAGAGTTTGGGGTTTAGGATTCATTACGAGATTCGGATTGAGTGTTGAGGGTCTAGTCTCGAGGGTTTAGGGATAAGAGCCTAAGGATGTGTGCTACTGTGAGAGGCCAATTGTCCCAATAACAAGGATTTAGATGCCGAAAAGCCATTTGAATTCTAGGGCGCCTCCTTAGACTGCACAGTACCTTGTTCAATGCCAGTTTTTTCTGCATGGAAAACAACAAGCTCTAGAATTTCAGGGAGGCTTTTTACGAGAAGCAGCAGGACGTAATCGCTAAACAGTTGGAGCTCCGAGGCTCCAGGTACAGGTTAACGATTGACATAGGGTTTGGGGCACCCAGTGTAATCCATTTTGGCAAGCGATTCTGAAGGACTACCCTAAACCCTAAACCCTAAACCCTAGACCCCTTGTCCAGATGTACTGGGTTCGGGGTCCGGATGAGGCTGGAAGATGGGCAGTGGCCAATTGAAACCTCATTCAACCCCAAACTCTGTAGTCTCCAATGGGCCGAAACTGAACAGGGGAAACAATCCTAGCAGGATGTGGGGGCTTCCGGAAATTTTCCATGTAAGTCTGCGAGGATGAACTTGAAGCCCAGAAGAGACTCAACATGCAGGCTCCTAAACAACGAGGCTCCCCACAGGCCTCCTCCCAACAAAAAAACTTCAAAAACAAATGTGTAACAATAACAATGATCACAAATAAAAGAATAGCAATAATACGACTAGAATACTAATAGTACTTATATAAATGTAATAATGGTAACATGGTATCAACTCGATTCTGGAAGCCTTCCATGACTGCATGCTAGCACACTCAATTGAGATGGTGAAGCACTCCTCCCAATCAACGCAAGTTTCCTGTAAAAAGCCCACATTGACCGCAGCACACTCAGACCTCTACATTAAGAAGGCATAACCTTGAGTCCTCTTTGTACTATCTGTAGGGACTTAGCTGTACTCAACTATGCTCAACTTACTGATGTTGCTAATTTCTCCAAGAGTTTGCTGAGACATTCCTGGATAACCCATGCACTGACAAGAGGCCGCAGGCTGAAATCAGTCAAGTGGAGCTTGAACACGATCTACCCAGGAACATCATAGGACTTTACCGGATTGATCGTACAACACCAATGAATAGAAGCGGTGAACGTTCAGCAAACCATGGTAACAGTTACAGCGGTTCAAACAGCAGCTAAGAACAATATCAACAATGAGGATGACCATAACAGTGACAAAGCCATCAGGGCCCAGAAAAGAAGTGTTCACTCTGGCTCAGATGGAACCTGACTCTGCTACCATACTGGATCATCAAATTGAGGAGTGGATGGACCAACAAATGGAAACTGGGGTTGTGTAGGCGTGGATGGGGCTGAAGTTGAGTTATCATTATAAGGAAGTCACTTTAGTTCCATCTTTTGTTAACCTAACCCTGAACTCTATATGACTCCTAGAACTCTATAACTCTATGTGACCTCCAAAGTGGAAGCCTGCCTGGTTTCTTGGTCCTCGACCAGACAGTAGCTCAAGCTCCTCGCGCGGAGCCGCGGGCTGCATTGCGGAGGTCTCTGCGGGGAGCACTGTCAAGGTGGCTGCAGGTTTACTTTGCAAGGCTCAGGTTGCGACAAGGGAATCTATCGAGACATGTCATTGGATTTATCCCTGCGACTTCCGAACCTGAAGGACGAAGAAGAATACAAGACAACACAGTTGCTGCTTACTTTACAGCATGCGATTAAAAGCGGCGAGGTCCTTTTAACCCAAGGAAACCCAAACAAGCATCCAACGGAAGGTCCCGGAGACCAATCACGAAAGCATCTGCAGCTGGCAGTGACCCCTATCCCCGGTACACACCGCTCTTCCTCAAATTGCCCAAGAAAGCCCAAGAACTGGCCCCCAAAAGGCTAAGGGCCCATGATGGGGGCCAATACCACCAACCGTAGCTACCTTTCTCGTAAAACAACTTGAAAGGACTTCTCGACTAGCGCCATCATACTTTTGGCGCGGCATATATTACATGGAACTCGAGGTCATAAACTGGACCAATCCCCACCCCAAAGAATGGCCCCCCCAAATGCATCTTTGCTTCGTAGTATCTTGCGGTATATCGGGAATGTGTATTACTAGAGGGATCATGATTCAGGTTGGGCTTCGCTTTTTAAAGAGGACGGAATAGAGCAACAAGTTGTCCTAGACAGAGAGATGACAAGATAGGAACATAATAATGAGAATCTCTCAGGGGAAGTCCGGTGACCTAAGAGTCACAAAAAGGCGAGAAACCGGAGAGAGGAGACGCCAGCCAGCCTCTAGGCAACGGTATAACCTGCTTACCAAAATATTTTCTGCTAAACCCCTTGAACCCAGACTCGTGATGTTAGCTGCTAAACCCCTGAGCCCTAAACCCTAAACCGGTTTGATACCCCCAGAGCCCTTCGTGGCCTCCCAGAGGGACAAGCGACAACTTGCTGAGACGAGGTGCCGTTTGCGCACCTGTTGGTCCGCTCAAATTAGGCCTCAACCCCATAACCAGGATTCGGCGGTGGGTTTTTAATGACCTTGTTGTCAAAGACTTTAAGTTTGTACCCTTCATGCTTATAACTCTAGATTTAGGGTCCCAAACAACCTTGTTCAGGACCATATTCGATGGTTGAGGGACCCAAACCCAAGGGTGCAAACCCTAAGGGTACAAGAGACACCTCCCTAATACTGTGCTAGAGAAAATTACAAGGTATAAGGTACTTACACTTTGGGAAGCTCCCTCCTTGCTCCTGGAGGCACGAATCACACCCTAAGGGTTCACGCTTTTCTACACTTGTAATGAGTACATCATGAAAAGATATTACATTTTATTCCAGCATATTATACTATATGGTATATAAACATACTTTGCAGTTGGGTTCAAAATACACTCCCAAATGAATACATGGGGCCTGAAGTGTATACTAGTTGGGCACTTGGACCCTTAGGGATAACAAGTTACCAGTCTGGGGAGCCAAGTAGTTCCGTGATGCTCAAGATTGTTGGGCTTTCGTAGGGATAACAAGGGACCTGCAACTTGGGCTATGCGACAAGACCCATTTTGAGAAATATCGTACCCCATAGAAATTGCGGAAACCCTAAACCCTGAACCCTAAACCCTATAGCATAGTAGATATTTCCGTGAACCCCTCATGCTGGCCGCGCCAAGTAGATGGAATTACATCGACTGCTTTAGTAACAAAAGCCTATACGGTGCAGAAGCCCCATAAACACGCATTCCTTAAACCCGGAACCTTAAATCTTAAATTTGAAGCCTTGAACTGTTGCCATCTCAATCGCGATCATGATTCGCCCCTCAGGGCCCTGGCATATTCCAGCAAGGCATGTCCAACATCCCAACCTGTGGCAATGATTTCTCCCAGACCGTGCAGGGTTTAGGGTTTAGAGTTAGGGTTTAGGGTTAACGGTTTAGGATTTTTGGGGCTTAGGGTTGAGACTTAGAGTTTAGATGTTTGGAACATCACAGGGTTAAGGGTATGCTGCTTAGTTTAGGGTTTAGAGTTGAGGGTGTTTTGGGGACCTTGTCAGAGACACATCTGGAAACCTGAGCCCAAAACCTTGCCCCCAGCGTGGTTTTGTGCTTTGGGAGAACGAAGCGCTTTGGGCTTCAGGGGTTGGAGAATGAATGCACGCTCATGGGGTTCTGGCCTTCTGGCTTGTGCCTTACGTGTTCTGGTGTCATTCAGCATAATTAAGACTGTTGGATGTTTAGGGGCGGTCATCAGAAAAGCAATTGCTGACAGTCAGTGCGCCACCCGCGCCCCCCTATCCATAGGAAATGCACAAGTCTACGCGGAATTAGCTGTAGGAAGATAGGATTCATTCAACAGGTCAACAAAGTCCTGTTATCTTTGCCTGTGGCCCTGTGCATCCCGGACATATTTCATCGCCACACCATGAGAACCCACAAATTGTTGCTGTTGTCTCCGCAAGAAGCCGAAGCATGCGCATCCCCAGATGTTGCTAGAAAGAACTTTGTATAGACGCTGCAACATCATAGTTCAGAAAGACCTCCACTCTATGTCTCACGTGGACCTTGCTGATGGGTAACTGTAAGTGTGGTAACAGGAGCCCCCATATGTGGTGATGTTGCAAGCTTGAGTTACAAGTGCCTATGAACTACAAGTCCTACAGTCCTGATCCACCCTTAACCCTACTCGGAGGTTCATGTGGCTTGTCATCAATGTACAGCTGTACTTGTAAGCCCTCTGATGGGGTTATGGCTTTCCTATTCATACACTTGTAACTTGCTTCAAGGTATTCCTCGTCCTCCAATTCAACCTGAGGCAACATCTAAACCAGCTGAGGTTGCGTCGCGAGCTCTGAGATGCGCCAGATGGTGCGGAACCTACTGATTCAAGACAGTCGAGGATTTAGCTCTGGTCGTGTATGTGGGTACTTCTCCTAAGAGGGGTCCGCGGTATGTTGCCCAAGCTGTCTGAGGATGGGAACACCTGAAAAATGGACCGATGACTTTGAGAAATCACCATGTGTGATTGACCATTGAGGAGAGACGAGTAAGAATGGTTGATCAAATCTAGTATGTTAAGCCTGCACGCCACTTAAAAAGTCTCTGATAAGGAATGCCAAATTGTTGGGGAGGGGAACGCGCAATATTGGGGGCGAAGGCGTGTGTTTGGTGACCTCAAGCCTCCATCATAATATGACTGCTACATCCTCATTTTGCTGTTCGTGGACTATAATCAGCCCTACAACCTTTGGAAATGTATGGGATTACCGGCCACTTTGGCTCTTCATCAACCCCCGGAAGGAGAGCGTTGGCACATACCGCAGGCTCCGTTACGTGACCATAGCTGCCAACACTTCCAAACAGCAGTCGCAACTCCTGAAGCGATATGCTAGACCACCCCAAAGTCCAAGTCCAAAATCTGACTCCGACATAGGCATATTGTGAGCTAGTGTGGTATCTCATGATTTTTTAAGAAGCTCTAAGACATTGCCTGGTGTGAACGAAGGTTTTTGCCCTATCTAACCCTAGTCCTGGTATAGAGTCAACCTTGGCCCTGAAATTCCGTACACCTCTGTGAGCCGAAAAGGGGGGACCCCCTAAACGCCAACCCGCAGACCTCACCCCTGAACTCGATCCCCTCCCCCCTCCCCTAATAATCTAGCCCCCAACCCCCCTAATAATGAATAGTCTCTCTGTTATACTTATAGCTCTGATGGTGCTATATTGGGTGTGTTTATTATTGGGGCGTGGGGGGTGTAGGAATCTTGGGGGAGAGGATGACTGAACTTACTGGGCGAATACTGAAGAGTATATATACGGGCGAACGTATAGATCCCTTCCGCCATTCCCCATCAACCACTTCAAACCCTGAACCCCCCCAAATGTCAGAATAGCACCATCATAATTATGACAGAGGGATTATACTCATTATTACGGGGGTTAGGATTTTAGTTCTTAGGGGCGGAATTGAGTTCAGGGAATGTGGTCCCATTTTTCCATTCCTTCCCCTAAGGGTCCAAGTACCCAATAATCCTTTACCTACCCAAAACCTGTACTATAATTACCATTACCAAAATCCCAAATACCTAATCATTGGGTACATGGACCCTCTGGGTTCTGTAAGTAAGCCCAGATCCCCGCTCCGCCCCCGGCACCGTAGGGCGCAGTGGCCAAAGCTAAGCGAAGGCAGCTGGCAGCGCCATCGGCATGAAAAGAAGCCTGATACTCTGCTGTCTACCCTAAACCTAAACACTAAGCCTCTTGACTAAGTAATTTTACTTAATCATACGGGTTATGGGGCTGGTATTTGTGGGTTATCTGAAATGAAAGGTGGACTTACTAAGTCGAAAGATCATCAACGTAGGGGCTTTATAGGAGGGAACCCTCATGGGGACTTCTGCAGCTTAAAGGTATTATCAGGTAGTGGGATTAAGGGTCCCTTCTAAATTCTTCGGCTCCTGAGGTAGAGATCATAGGACGCAATTGGAGATGGGCTTTCCAGGATGGACTTGTACAGCTTATCAGATCCTTAAAAGGGAATGGATAATGACATGGAAGTTGGGATTAAATATATGAGCTATAGTCTAAATTTCTAGCATCCCCCCTAATCAGCTCTACAGTAGTCCCCTATAAAATCCCCTAGATGACCCCCTTTAAGGAGTTAAGATTATGGCTCATTTAGGGGCCAAAGCTTGTAAGGTTTGAGGCTTGAAGATGTTGGGTTACATTATGCCATGTTTGCGTTTGAGCGTTAGAAGCGGATAGTATTGGTGATTCTTCTGGATGCTATATTGCAACATATGGCCCATTGCTTGCATTTCTGGTCTCCCACAATGAACGCCCCAAATGTACACTCAATTGAAATCTTAAGGCGCAAGCACTCAACAACAAATTTTGAAGCGAAAGCATACTGCATACCAAATCTCTGTAGGCTTAATAATGCGGATGGTGGATTTAGTGTTCCGAATGCGGGGTGTGGGGAAGCTAGTAAATATTGCTTGGAAGCCCCCTGGGACTACTTTACGGGGTTCAGGCTTACTAAGTTTTAGTAAACGCCCCACAGCCACCATGACATGTACCCCATTATACTCCTGTCGGGCCAGTTATACATATAACCACAGGAAGCCTACTATTGTAGTGCTTTATACTACTTCACGGCCCTGCGGGCGTATGTTTTAATATATGTGCCAGGGGTCATTTTGATTATTCGAAGGGGAGGAAGTTTGTGATTAGCGCAAGGGGAATACCAAGTAACTATAGGGTCGCATGAGTTCAACGTTCTTTTGAGGCTGCAACATCTCAGCTTAGGCTACCATGTTCAGCTTGATCAGGTAAGTAGTCTCCATAGCCGCGCCGCCTTCAAGCTTGCCTAAGAAAAGGCCTACCAAGCACCAGCTTGGATATCTTGTTTCTGCCTAGACAGAGCTCCCGAGTAACGAGGCTGGCTTTCCGAGTGTTCGCCTGTTTGAAAACCTGCGGGCATTTTTGTCCAGGGTCTTGCATCTGTACAGAAACGGATTTTGGTTTAGGGCCCAAACCAACTTAGGCGTCGGCTGAGGCGACAAGGCATAGGCGTTCCCATAGCTGCCACTCCTGACCAAAAGGTTTCCGACAAAGACTGCTGTCTTTCTGGACTGGGGTCTGTTATGAGGATCCATGCTGGTTCAGGGGAGGGCGGCGCAAGACTGGGGGCCACCACCCTCTCATGCCGCAAAACAGAAATATCCTTCTAATGCAGACATGTCCTTGTTAAAGCAGATAAAAAAGGCGGTAAACAGCCAAAGTTGTGCAGACACTGTGAGTCCGGGATGCTGTCCTGCTTCAAAGAAGCCATCTGAGGGTGTGCCCAAGTTGTGTCCCCTATTCAAGGCGGAGCTTCTCAACATGGTGGCATCCTTAGGGTTCAGGGCTTAGGGCTCCTCATAGAGACCCCAGAGATATACAGAGACTTCAAGGACATCATCGAGATACTTATTATGATAAGCTATGAGAAGACACTCCCATACTTCTGTTGATGATTAAAATCGTGCATGACCTTAGTAGACTATAATACCTTCCCAATATATAATGCACCTAAAGGTCATGCGCTATTTTTGGTATCCACCGTTATTCCTCCCTGGCTCCTCTGATAAGTGATCCGCTGTTAATAAGCCCTCCCCTCTGTTACCCTGCAAGAAAAAAAACCTCATGAGCTTAGCAGCAAATCGAAGATGGTGTGCCTTCAATTTAGAGGAGTCTCAACAGAGATTCACAGGGGGACAGACTTGCAGCCTCAAATCTGCGCATAGCCCTCTCAGAGAAATGCTTAGGAATTTACTAAGAGGTACTTTCAAAACATGGTCCTGAACCTTGAACTGATCACGTCTGCGCAAGCGCCTTCAACGGCATTCAGCTCTACAAGCCCAGTCCTACATAGTTCCAAAGAACCTTCGAAAGCTGTAACTAGAAGTTGACAGAACCCCTTAACCCTGAACCGTATTGCAGGAAGTGGAGACAATTGCTTGGAATGCCTCGCTGCTGCAAATTTCAGAGACGGTGCAGGCTGCTTCCGACACCTCCGCATGCACATTTTGAACAAACTAGCTATGCTAGCTGCTAGCTAGATTGTATACCCTACCCTACCCCTTTTCCAGGATACCTAACTCTTGAATGTCCAGTAGAGGTCGAGGCAGGGTAACAACTGCAACACTTTGGATACCAAGCTAAGCACGAACTTTTTCCCCTCTCATCAGCTACCCCCCACTCTCCGGTCTGGTCCCTAAAGGCTCTATATGAGCTGTTTTCTAAACTCCTTAAAGGGGATTATATGGGGGATTATATAGGTGACTACTATAGGGGCTATTAAGGGGGATACTAGGAATTGAGACTATAGCTCATATGAATATCCATGAGCCCTGAGTCCAAAGTTGCCTACGCAGGCACCCATTATAGTCCCCCTTAAGTAGATAGAATAAGGCTTTGGGTATGTTATAGTAAGAGCCCATATACCCTATATTCTTTCTACCTAAGGGGGACTATACCCCTAAACCTTTAAGCCTAAGTAGTAGTTTCCATGTTCTTTTCCATGATCCCTATATAAACCTAATAGTCTATCTACTTAAGGGGGACTATAAGTCTAAAGCATATTCAACGTAAATAGCTGTAGCCTTGGTCTACCCCAGCCCTCTCAGCAAGCAAACCCTGAGCGCGTCAGGGAAAATACTTTGGCCCGGGACAGGCAGCTCGGGCGGGAGCGGCTGCCGCAAACGCGTAAAGCTTGAGTTTTTAGTCACCACTATTATGGCTGCCTTTCTTGCTAATGATTGTGATTATACTTTTACGACGTTTGTTCCTACTTGAGTTTCTGCTATTAACGCTAAAAATGGTTCAAATAGGAATGGAAACTAATATAATGTCCAGGCTTTGGGTTCAGCTTGGAGTCACACGGGCACTTAAACTCCATAATGGAGCATCAAGCGGAATATGAAATGGAAACTGAGAGATACGAAGAAGTCTAAAAAAGAGTTTAGAAAGACTAAGCTGCGCATAAGTGTACCTGTGCGCAACTATAACCGTGTTGAAGGATCTAGGGTGCTTGTTCTTGAGCAATGAATGCAACTGTAGGTAGGTTCTACAAATACTGGACCCCCATGTCGAGCTTCAGAAGGCCTCGGCAAAGTGCCATGTGAAGAAGCGGCACAGCCTCAGACAGCATCAACGGCCCAGGCGGACTGGGGAGTTCGTACTTCTCTCAACCTTAAACCCCTGACCCGGAAGCCTAGA
Organism: Symbiodinium pilosum; assembly: GCA_905231905.1. Lineage (NCBI taxonomy): Eukaryota > Dinophyceae > Suessiales > Symbiodiniaceae > Symbiodinium > Symbiodinium pilosum. The sequence continues at coordinate 11,460 of CAJNIZ010007722.1, forward strand.
TCCTTCTACTACATGGGGGTTTCCCAACTTAAGATAATTTTGGGGGGTCCCTATAATCAGGATTATGATATTTTGGGGGTTATATGGTGGGAAAGTAGTACATCTACCGCACAAAAGACATCCCATGATCCCCAGTGGCTCCTGAAAAACGGGTCCCTGGCAGCAAGTAGAGACCTGCTGCCTGGGTCGGGGCGAAAGCAAAGGCACCGGAGAGGTGTATCGGATAGGAGTAGTGACCTCAGAGCTACAGCTTCAGGCTTGGGCCTGGGGCTTAGGGGTGCAGGGTTGAGGTACAACTTGTCGGATTTGAGCTTGGGGCTGAACAAAAATTAGTTGCTGAAGACCTTGGCGCAGGTGATAGGACTCTGTGAGAGGATGGCTCCATGGTGTGTGACTTAGGTTCAGCCCCCTACACGAAGCCCTTTTCCCTTTTAGCGCATTGGGCTGGGCTCTGGGATGTAGTGTGTGAGAGCTTTCAAACTTGTTGGGGTCCCATCCTGCAATCCCATCTGATAGGCCCTAATCCCCTGATGCAAGAAAATCACCCCTTACCCTGAATACAAAATGAGAGACCTTACATACTGGGGGCCATGTATCAAATTCATGGTGGGAGGGGAGAGATTGGTAAAAGTATGCTCGTAGGAAAGGACTGTATTCATAAGATTTCCCATGATTTCGGGCTGCACAAGGAGAACGGTTGTTTTGTTGAAAATGCCGAAACTCCTCAACGTGAAACTCCTCATATACGGTCTAGGGGCCGGGATTGCTAGGCTCAGGGCCTGCCTACACTTAGAGGTCCCTCTTATTTCTGAAGGTTGAACTAAACCCTGAATGCTGCACCAGTCCTGAAGACTGAAACCAAAACCCTAAAGCCTTACACCTGAAATCCCTCAACCTGAAATTTTGGGTAAATCCTGCGTTAAGGTTGCCCCCTTCAAGGCTTGGGTATTACAGGAATCTTTTTTGAGCCACCTTATACTAAAATTCTACAAAAAACCTACGACTGCAGTATTAGAAGATAACCCTTACAACACATCTAGGACCACAATATTGGTAACTCGCCCTTTGAACCCCTGTATAAAATCATGATTCTGGGTTTAGGGTTCAGGGCTTAGGCCCCAACCCCTAAATCCTACCTAAAACCCAAACCGTTAACCCGTAACCTGAGGATGCAAATCAGACCTCAGGAGCCCGTTTGGTCACCGAGAGATGCTTGACCCGGCCTTTGACCCTGGACCTGGAACCTAGTCGTTTGATGCTCCAATGTTGCTATATGAGGTATACAGTCTAAACACCTAGTATCCCCCTGAGTTCCCCTATATAGTCCCCTGTAGAAACCCCTTCAAGGAGTTTAGACTATAGCCCTATATCTCTATGTAGCCCCATGCATCAAAATCTGAAATCGAGCTTTGCTCCCGTCTGGTTCACACCTTTACTCCCAAAAACTGGTCAGCTGTTTGCCTGAGACATACCTGAGCCAGAATGCTTCTGCGCTCAGCCCTACAAACCTTAAAACCTGAAACCCCAAAGCCTCAGATCGCAAAACCCTGAACACCTCAACTGCTATGGGGGTCTCCTGCGCATATTCTGTGACGCAATATTGCACTCCAAAAGAAGATGTAACCTTACTGTTTGTGTTAACTCCCCAAGAAATACCCGAATCCTCAATAATTCCTTCGTATTATCATAATTTACCACAATTGGAATAATTGATAACAGTTGGTGGGACGGGGCTTTGATACTGGGGGGGGTGGTTACTTCCTACATAGCCCATACATAACCCTAGTTGCCATGTCCTTTTCCATCTTCTTTCCCAATTGATTCTCCATGATGAGGGGAAATCTCCCCAAACCCTAAACCCTAAGCCTTAAATTTCAAACCCTAAGCCCTAAACCCTAAGCCACAAGCCCCTAAGCCCCTAAATCATCTGAACAAGGCAGCCAGTCTTCTGAGCTCCCGGACGAGACCCCTCCGCCAGATTGGCAACCCAGGCCTGCGCCATGCCGGCTTTAGGGTTTATAAGGGTTAGGGTGTAAGGGTTCAGGGTTTAGGGGTTGAGGGTTTAGGGATAATGCCCTAACAACGGAAAATTACATGGAAAAGAACAGGTAAAATGAAATGGACGGTACGGTTATATATGCGTTACATAGGGTTTAGGTCTCAGGGCTCTAGAGGGTTTACGGCTTTGGGCTTCAGAGCTTTTTGAAGGTTTAGGACTTCTGGGTACGATGTGATGGATGCCGTGCCGCTGCTAATGCGGGTCCGCGGGTTTCATTTCGGGATGTTCAACAGGGTTTGGTTTCACTTTGAGATCAATACTACATCCGCTTAGTATGCATCTCAAGTAAACAGAATCCAAGGACACGCCGTTCGGCCCTGTTTTGGGGATCAGGGGCTGATTATGGGGTTGACGCAAGGGCTCTACCTAAGGATTTCTTGAAAACATGGGTCCTTTTGGGACATGCTAGAACATCTAGGACTATTGCAGGGACGCTAGTCCGCTAGTCTTGACAATTACCGGTTTTACCTGGAATTACCCAAGCTGCTGTTCCAAGGTGGAAGGAAACCAACACAATAACTTCAAATGTTTCTGGAATCCAAATACAAGAGCCTTGCCCAAAGATGTTGACAACCTAAATCTCTAACCCTTAACCTTAACCCTAAATCCACTCCTAAACTCTGGACTTTCAGCTCTGAACACTATTTATAGAGCCTGAACCGCCTAAACCCTTGCTTAGCCCTTCTTGCAGCAGGCTTCTGAAGCCATCGGCTGGAAAGAGGCCTACAGCTCACGGTGCTGTCAACCATGAGCCAACAGCCCCAAACACAAGACACTGGCTTCTGACCGAACATCCTCCGTGATTGCGGATGTCTACGCGAGTCCACAAGCAGGCACGAATAAAACATAAGCCCTACGCACCATGCAAGTCTTTGCTGTTCTTGACGAAGACCAGTCAGGACCTTGTATAAGCCACTCGCAACCTCTTCATCCCTAGCCGCTGGACCTGCATGCCTGTGCGGAAAGCCTTGCAAATCTACAGCGGAGGAAGAAGGAACTTGCACAGTCGGGGTAGTAACCTCGTCTCCTTTGGCTCCCGGCCCTAAATGCTAAACCCTTAGCCCAATTTTGGCATGTGGACTCTGAGCTGCCCGGCCACAAACGAAACCCTTCACCCGCAAGCTTACAACCCTTAGCTCTAAACCCTTATTTCGACTTATTAGACCAAGCCCTAGACCCTGTGTTCAGAACTGCTGGCCTGTTCGCCCCGCCGGAGCACTGGGGCTGTTGGAAGAAACCCATCGGTGGCGGGACCTGCCTCGGCAAACCCCATGGTTGAGGATTTAGGGTTTATAGCCCCCCTTAAGTAGATAGAATATGGGGAATATGGGGATCTTATTACAATATACCCAAAGCCATATTCTATCTACTTAAGTGGGGACTATAGGGTTTAGCCCCAAGGGTTTAGGATTGAAGGCTTGAGGCGTTGAATGCCCGCCGGGGTCTGCTGAAATTTTTAACCATCCAGATCACCCCTAATGATAAACATGTCTCCCGAATATGTGGTGGGAACATCTGGGCATTCAGTATAGAAGGGCAGCGGTTGCTCTCATAACGATTCTGCTCTGCTGAATTCTGCTTCGTGTCTCCGTGGTATAACTACGGGCCTAAGCAGTATGCATGGAAATCCATGTTATGTAAACCACCACACGAGGCTCAAAGCTCTGATGCATCTCATGATCTACACCCTGAACCCTAGACCCTTAAACCCACTTAAACCAGCACTCATTTTGGTTTGAGGCTCAGGGCACTTGCACAGTCAAAAGAAAAAGAGGAGAAGCCCAACTCCTCAGGTCCAGCTACCACAAACAACAAGGGAGATTCCTGTGGACTAACACTTACACAGGGTAGGCTTAATGTTTTAGACTTAAGGGCTACAGGAATATTGGACCTTTTGGCAGGATACGTGTGGAAGTGAGCACATGCTAGCAGACGCGCAGAGACCATGATTTAGGGTCAGGGCGTGTATGGCGGTTAGCTAACAATTTGAGGGTCTTGGATGAATCATTCTTGCCTCAGAATTTTGAGCTGATAATGGTTAACCAAACCTTTTGCCAGAACTATCATGTGATGACACCTGAATCAGGGTGGGGGGGGGGGTGGTACGGGGCTTGGCAACCAAAAATCCTCTCAGCAAATGTGTTCTAGGCAGTTATAGGTGAGGGCAATCCTCTCCCCCTAGTTTACCCCCCCCCCCC
>CAJNIZ010007724.1:5404-55264 GCA_905231905.1 Symbiodinium pilosum
AATAATGAAACTCCCCACCCCCTAACAATATCGATCTTTAATATAATGGTTTACGGATTATCACAGAGACGGGATTTTTTTCTATTGGGGTAGGGGATGATTTTGAAAGCTGGGGGTGGCAAGGTTCTTCGGGATACATTCAACAAGAAACCTCCTGAACGAACTAGGTTGAGGCTCGGGATCTAAACTTCATTCGATGTACTTTATACGGAGCCAGAGAGGACTGCAAATGGCGGTGACTTAAACTCTTCTCCTCATGCGTTGCCTCAAAGCTCACAGAACGAGCCGAAGACTTGCCAAATCGGCGCCATCAAAGCAGCAGTAGCAGCAATAGCTATGGCAATAGCCACAGCAGATGCAGTAGCCTTAATAGTAGCAATAGCAATAACAATAGCTTTAGCAGCAGTAGTAGTGATTAGCTGATAGTTCCTGATAGGCAGAGTCGTGGAATGCTAGCAACGGCCACAGTGGGGATTCCTCTCTGGCTACTACAGGGGCCCAAATAATTACNNTATGGAACCATAATATTGGTAATATTTAGGCCCGGCCATACTATACTATATTCTACCATAATATACTATAATATACCATAATATTGGTAATTATTTAGGCCCCTATATTACTGCTGCAGCTTTGTGGCATGGCTAAGCCAGGTACCACACGACTCTTCTTTCAAACGCTGGAGCCGGGAGGGGGATACACTCCTAGCGTGCTAGGGTGTCCCAAAAAGGTATCATGTTGATAACCCATAGAATATGCCATAGAATTTAAGTGGACCCGCACCCCAGTAAGAGTGACTATAAGGATATTCCTATTCTACCACTTGCACAAGGTCCGGGAGCCCGCCTAAAATAGACTGAATATGGTAGTTTTCCTCAATAGGGGGACCCCGTATAGACCCAAAGATATTCCCCAACAAGGTACCCTTAATTTTGGGAAAACCCCATACCCTACCCAACCACCAAGTACCCGTATGCTTCCCCCGGCCGCGCCGCGAGGAAAGTAGCCAAGGCCAGTGTCCAAAGTTTCGGACGGCGAGGCGTCCTTGCAGCAAATTACCAAGTTCTATGCTGAACTCGAGGGCTTTGGGTTTAGGGTTGAAGGGCTTAGGGTCTAGGGTTTAAGGAGGTGTCACTTTGTTTAGATAAGCAACATTTTGAAAGACATTTGAAAGTATCCCTAAGAGATTGGTTCCTTGCAAGGGATTACAGGCTATAGGTTGGGTTGCGCAGTAACTGTACTTAAAGGAGGTTTTACCAGGGCCAGTATGCTCCTAGTATTTTTTTTGTGGGAACTGTTCCTCTATAGAATTGAATGACATAAGCGATGGCTTTAGGGCGCAGGTTTTACGGGATAGATAGATAGATGGTAGAGAGAGAGAGAGAGAGACAGACAGAGAGAGACAGAGAGCGACCAAGAGAACTCAGGATTTAGGATTAACAATGGAAAGTTCAGAGTGCGAAAGAAACAAGAACATGAAGTGGAAACTGCGATGAGAAGAGAATTAGCCTGAGGGGCTACGTAGGCATACTCTGAAACACTCGTTTCCCAAAATCATACCTACAAGGGACTTCAAGGGACCATGGGATATTACGTGGTTATCACGTGGGTTTTCTCTAGCCAGCAGCAGATTGAGGGGATGCTGCTGCTAGAAAGCATGATAGAGTGTACATGAGCTATAGTCTAAACTCCTAGCATCCCCCTTAATAAAACTTAGAATACTCCCATATTCTACAATCCCCTATATAACCCCAAGGAGTTTAGACTACAGCTCACATGGGTACAATCAGTGCAGATTCAACATGACCTTGGTTGAGAATATCTAGGAACTGTTCAAGAAATTAGGGTGAGGCCTTTAAGAGGGGAATCTCGGGTAGACAGGGATACGTAGGAATACATGTTGTCTAGGGCTTCCCGCAAAAAAGTGGGCCTGTTTGAGTTTCGCTTGCTCTCCCGGACCTGCAACTCCATACCTAACCCTAGAATACAAGGAGATTTTAGTCACCCCACCCCCTAACATTAGGATCCGATAGCCATCTGATAGTTGCAGGGTCCTTCTTAAAGGGGCTGGGGTACCTAAAATCTCCTTGCACAAGCCAAGCCCTAAACCCAATTGGAACGGAAGTATGACTTCTGGCAAGTTGCGGGAGGCACGAGGTCAAAAGCATGATGGTCAAGGTCTCTAGCAGGCGGCGGAATGGGAGCGACCAAAGCCTCCGGTAGTGACAAAGTGGTCCCTGTCACTTTTTTTGGTTTAGGGTTTGGGGCTTGGGTGTAGGGTAAGGTTTAGTGCTTAGGGTCTAGGATTTTAGGGCTTAGGGTTTAGGGTTTAGGGCTTAGGGTTAAGGATTTAGGGATTTAGGGCTTAGGGTTAAGGATTTAGGGTTTAGAAATTTAGGGTTCTAAGGCTATCAAGCTGGTGTTGAGGCACGACACTTTGAAAGACCACTGAGCAGAATGATCGCGGCAACAGTACCAGGGGTTTAGGGGTTTACAAGGGTTTAAGGGATTTAGGAATCTAGGGGTTTAGGGTTAAGGGGTTTAGGGTTTAGGGTTTCAGGAGAAGAGATAATACCTATAACAATGCAGTTTTTTTCAGCAAGAGGATCATGTAGCAGTTCCTGATTTCTATGAATCTTATGCCCCTCTGTTTGGGTTGGTCCCTCACTCGTCCCCGGGATTTTGGGAACAGTAAGTTAGGCAAAGAAAGCAGAGAGCTAGGGAAAGAAAGCAGAGAGCTCTCGTGACAGACGTGATAAGATCAATTGCAAAGGTTTCAAAAGTGCGGGCCCCCCAAAATAGACCCCACATATTATGCCCTCACCTCGGGGCTCGCACAAAGGGCCCCTAACTCTTGGAAACCCTCAGTTGGTAATTCAAGCCTGCATAGGTGAGGACCGAACGAAGAAAAAAAAACATGTGAGCTACAGTCTAAACCCCTAGCATAAGCCCTGTAATGCTCGCCTATATAACCCCGTAGGGGGGGTTTGGGGCAGATTTTACAACAGCCTTGCTTCGCAATCGCCAAGCTATGGAGTAACATCTCGCTTTTCGTAAGGTTCCAGAATCGGCTATACTCTTCACACAGCAAGCTGAATACCCCTGATGACCATGCAGAAACTTTGAGAATTAGGTGCGAGCTACTTCGTCGCATCAAAGGACGGGGTGCCATCATCCTTATGAACACTCCGATCCTAGCAACGGCACAAGGATACCAGAGCTATCCCGAAACCCCAAGCCCTGAACCCTAAACCCTGAACCCTAAACCCTAAACCCCTTAACCCCTTAGCCCTTGAACCATGAACCCAGATCTGCTCAGGGGCAGGTTCTCATCGCCCAGGTCTCCATTAAGGACGTTGTGCAGGGCAACAGCCAACAGGGCTGCCTCACGCGCGGTTTAGGGTTTAGGGGCTTATGGTTTATGGTTTAAGGGTTTGGTTTTTAGGGTCTAGGGTTTAAGGTTTAGGGAGTTTTCCTTCGTACCCTTAGAGTTTGCACCGTTATGCTTGGATGCCTAGACCATGGAATATAGCCCTTGATCAGGGCATTTGGGCCCAAACTCAAGGTTACAAACCTGGCGAATCGAGCAATCCCAGTTTGTGTTCTTAGCCTTCCGCAACTTCAGCTAGAAAACAATTGCTCAAAGGTTCAGACTAGGGGTGCAGGGAGGGAGGTGTGGGGTCTAGAGCGCAGAGGGCTTATGATGTTGGATCGTGTTTCTTGTTTCTTGGTCCGAGAATAAGGAGGTGTAAGCTGCGGTATAGGCCTTGAAAACACAGCTTGGAGAAACCTATAATGTAGGCTTTCGGAATTTCGACCAATGCCCTACTTTCGGCTTCTTGAAAGATGGGTCTCTATCAAGTGCTGCGCATTCTCATACCAAATACTTCCAGCATAGCCCGCAGTACCGCCTGAGTCCTGTTGCGTTTGTCACAAATGGGTTCCTCCCTAAACCCGAAACCCTCAAAGCGGACGGACCCTTTCACAAAGGGGGCAATCTGGGAACTGGATCTTAGAGGGTCTGTTCTGTTTGGGGCGCTGTGATGTTCACGGGTTGCCCTGGATGAGGTAATTAGACATCACGTTCAATCTCAACTACTGCAATTGCGAGGCAGGGGGTTTGGAAGGTGCTTCAAGACTACCCCCATACACAGCATCGCAAGGACCCATCCGCAATCCTACAAGATAATCTTGAGAAATATGCATGCCGCCAACCGTCATCATGTTTGTCGCTACTGCAAACACAAAAGGTTGGTGTGATTGGTGGCATGCCTACGCTTCCCTAAACAAGGCAAAAAAAAAACAAGGTTCCATACCTGTTTTGGCGAGAATACTTTTGGCAGCAAAATGGGGCGGGGCCTTATAGGGACCCTCGGATATATGGGAGCTAAAAGAAATTAGCAAGCTTCAGAACCTCCATGAACGCTACGCCCGAAAGCTTAACCCCCCAAACCCAAAACCCTATTAAACCCTAAAACGCTAACCATTGACACCCTAAACTCTGAACCCCTAAAACCCAGAAACCTCCAACCCCAACAAAGCCCAGCCGTCAGCGCGTGGCCGAAGACTTCGCCAACGATACCTCGCAGCACCTTGTGGCGGATCAAGGGTCGTTTGGGGTTTGGGGTGTAGGGGTCCAGGTTCTAGCGTGTGGGTTTTGCTTGGGATGTAGCGTTGAGGGTACCTAATCCCTAAACCCCAAGCCCTAAACTGCGTGGATAGAGCTGCCGACCCGAAGTAATGCCCAGAAGGGGTCGTGGAAGGGTCGGGCTCTCTCGGCTGACGCCAAGGCTTAGGGGGCGTCTGTTCTGCGAGATCTACTTTTTGACTCCAGTTTCAGATTTCCAGTTTGCGTACACACTGCGTGGAGTTCAAACTAGTTTAGGACCCAGGGGTTGGAATGGCCTTAGGGTTTAGGGTTTAGGCTTTCGGGTTGTATGGAACACATAACGTGAGCTTCCCACATTGGTTATGGACATGGGTTCCTATTTGTGGCTATATAGGGACTTTCATAAACTACACAAAGACACAAAGAACCCCTATGTAAATTCTTAATGGTCTTTTGGTAAGCCTAAACACCAACACCTAAGTTAACCCAAAAGCAGATCATGGAAGGGCCAACCCACTGCATCAACATCGAAATCTGCCAAACGGGATTCTTTGCTTCGAGCCCCAAACATGTAGTGTCAATTTGCATGGCCTTGTGGCCTGAAGAACTACCAACATCGATTTGGAGTCTAGTCTAGTCAAGGTACCTCAGACTATACCTGTTCAAGCTGGAATGACAAAGTGGATCCCTATAATGGTTCTTCTGATGAAATCCCCACATCTACCCCTACCGTAGTATCCATCTACACTTACCCCCTCCTCCTTAAGCGCCCAGAAGGTAAGCCCCAAACCCCAAACCCTAAACCTACAAAAGTTCGGGCTCCGAAGCAGCACTGAACATCCTAACGTCATGGATTTCCTTTTTGCCTGTCTTGGGCTTCCCCATTTACCCCTAAACCCTACACCCTGAACCCTAGCAATTTAAAGGGGTAGTACAGGGTAGTGGTAAGGAAACTGAGGCTCCTGTCCGAGCTCTGAATCGACCCTAGGCCCCTAGGCGAAAGATCCCACAGACTCCCTGAAGCTCTCTCCCAGGGGTAATATTAGGGTCGCATTGTGGTTATGTGGGGAGAATGGAAAAAGAACATGGCAACTACTACAATGGGCTATATAGGGGGTTTACGTAGTTAGGGTTTGATTAGTGTTCAAAGTTTACGGTTTAGGATTGATCTGATCTACAAAACTCAACCTCAACCCCTCAACCCCATAGAGCCTAACGCAGCCACGGGGCGAGGATCGCTGCCATAGCAGCCTGGAACAAACGTGGGGGGGGATTATGGTGTATATAAGTCTACGAAGCATCAACCGCACCACCAGCAATCTCTGAGTGTTTGGCGTTTTTTTTTGCTGAGGCTTTGGGAGCCCCAGAAGAGACCCACAAAGCCTGCCGCCTGCGAAGGGAATGTTTTTATCTTGCCGACTGTCGGTATGTCGGTAGGGAGCGGAAGCATGAAAATGGGAAACTACTACATTATTGAAGGTTGTATAGGAGTTACTATAGGTATCCGCTACTCCATCTCTTACAAACAACGAGCAAGTGACTTACTCGTCAGTAGTCGATGCCGGGGTCCAAATACCCTCTACAAAACGAACATAGAAACTCCTACTGGCCCCGTTCAAAAGAGCAGCAGTCTTTAAAAGGCACCCTTGGATTTTGGGCTTCCGTGAGAGCTGGAGAGGGGTTAGAGGTACTGCTCCTGTGGACGCGAAAATGGGGTTTTCCCAAAGTTAGGGGTACCTTTCTGAGGGCTATAGTATTTTGGGGTTTATATTGGGGTCCCGCAGTTTTGGGGAACTACAAAGCTTGAAGGCGCTCACTTTGTCCCAACTAAGCCCTAAACAAATCCGGATCCTAAACCTAAAGCCCTTAAGCCCCTGATCTCCAAAATATCCCGCAAGTCCAAGGTACTAGGGGTTGAAACCTAAAATCCCCAACCCTAAACCCCAGACCCTGAATCCTATGCCTCTCATCCCCAAAACCCTAAACCCTATAGACTCTAAACCCTATGCCTCTCATCCCCACAACCCTAGACCCTGACACCCTAAACCCTAAGTCTTTCATCCCCGACCTTTTGACAATCCCAGCCACATCCAGCTGCGCATCGCGGAGGATTGCCCAATTAGCAAATGTGTTCCAACCTCCAATTTGCTACTCCCAGGATTCAGGGTTTAGGTAATAGTGGCTCTCTACTAGGTAGGGATAGTATGGAAAAGCTACGGTTATCTATGATAGCAATAGCAACTATTGGGGGAAAAAGGTCATAACTTGAGCGTTGTCCTACCTAGGCTATGTATCCGCCTGCAACCGCTACATGATTCCTAGACTCCATGTGTAACTCGCACTACTCAATGGCGTTTCCCATGAGGCTCCTTGAACAGGCCCGCAATTTTCAGACACTCTCATCAAAACTGTTGTGCTTGGGCCTGAACAAACATTGCTCTGAATAAGGCACTTGTACCTCTAAAACCTAAACTGCGTACAGTGGCCAGGATTCCTGATATAACAGCCCCGAAATGCGAGATGCCCAAACCACTCTGAACCCAAACTGAACCTCGTAATTCAGACCAGTTGCATTCTGGATTCCACGTGTCCTGTAAGCTTGAACAGAGCTGCTGCTTGCCCTCGCGCAGATATTAGATTTCAGGGGTCAAGGTTTAGGGTTCAGCGTTGAGGATCTCAGGCTCTTGGCTTCAGGCTTGGGGTCAGGGATAAGGATCAGGGACTTGAAGAATAAAAGTTGGGTCTTACATGTCATGGACAAGCTGAAGCATACTATACCACCAAACATCCCAGCGTTGAGGAATATAGGGTAGGGCAGGGTTTGTCCATCAACTGTATGGCGGCTCTTACACTCGAAGGGTCAGGGGACTTGGTAAGTAGGCTAATAACCCCTATAACCTATATACTAACCCCACTTATCCCCCTCATTAACCTACTTACTGAGTCCCCCCCGAGCCTCCAAGTAGTCACCTAGGAACTTGGTTTGCAGTTGTGAGCTAGCGGTTTGGGAGACCTTGAGTTAGCTGCGAGTATTTTTGTCACGTGAGCCAGAGTCAATCCCTAAGGGTCCAGGGACCCAAATAATAGGGTTCTAGGGCCCAAAGAATAATATTAATGGTATTTGGGCTCTGAAGCCCTATTATTTGGATCCTTGGACCCTTAGGGAATAATGACAGTTAATGGACATGGGTTCTACTTAGGAAATACATCAAATCTTTATGCTCCCATGGTAAGCCTAGTATTCACCGTAGCTCATGTATTGTTCATGCTCAAAACCCTGCATGACCTTCGCATACTATGCCAAGGTATCCTTTACTTACGTAGGTTCATGGTTGGGTTTCCATGGTGCCGTTTTAGAGCAGCATCCGCGGGAACCGCCGCCGCCTGCAACCCAAACCCCAGCCACCACCACTGCCACCGCCACCGCCACCGACACCGCCACTTTGTGGTGAGTTCTGGCTCTGAGCAGCCAAAACTCGCAACTCAAAACTAGGTTCCCCAGGAACCCCATACTAATAAGGGTATCCTTTATTTATCCTACTGCTCAGCTTTAGTAAGGAGACCCCCCACAAAAAGGGGGAAAAAGGGTATTACTGGGGTACCAAGACAATTTGGGAGAGTACAGGTCGACACACCGGTAGACAGGTTTTGCCGATTCTACGCCCGCACTTCTCTGACTCTCGGATAGTATGGGACTTGCCCGCAGATGACCCAGACTCCCGTGAGACACTTGCCCTAAGAGTCCAAGGACCCCCAAAAATGGGGCTTTGGGCCCAAAGGGTTTAGGGTTTAGGGTAATACTATATTATCAATGGTGTCTGGGCCCTGAAGTCCTATCATTTGGATCTTTGGACGCTTAGGGTTGCTTACCGTGGTGCTATTGATGGCTTAACCAAGTAAGATTACATCCTCCTTGCAACAAGCTACAGCCACAACCAGAAGATCATCTTACTCTATAGTCTATATAAGATACACTCCTGGAAACTAACATGGAAACCCAAAAGGGGCCCTATAAAGACTACAGTCTCTCTAAAATGCTACCCCAGAGGGGCCACGTACCCAATAATTAGGTACTTGGGTGTTGGGTAATAGTAATCATACTACAGGTTTTGGGTAAGTATATGATTATTAGGTACTTGGACCCTTAAACCCTAAACCCTAAACGCTTAGGGTACGGTATTTCTTGTAGGTATTATCAGGACGGCATGAGGTATCCTCCATCAACAGTAGGATACACATGAGCTATTCTTTAGACTCCTAGTATCCCCCTTAATAACCCCTATAGTACTCCCCTTCATTATCCCATACTTAACACCCTTTAAGGAGTTTCGACCCTAAACCCGATATAACCCCTTTTATGGAGTTTAAACAATTGAAAGCACCGCTCCCATGCTGTGCAGAACAAACTGCAGCCTGGTGTGCTCTGCGCGAAGCAATGTCCAACGACATGAGAGGAAGACCTGTGAAACAAAGTGGTTTAGGGTTAAGTGTGTAGATTTTCAGGGTTTACGGTTTAGGGTGACCTGTGAAGCAAAGTGCCCGCTATAGAGGTCTGCATAATTCTAGCAAGGCATCTCAGGGCTAGGGTTTCAAGGTTTAGGAGTCTGGTCAAATGCAAGACACTAGTGTTATCCATATTCGTAACTTTCAGTATCTAGAAGACACATTCTGTTTTTTTTTCTTTTCTTTTTTTTTAACTTGGGTCCTCAGCCGGGAGTAAGTTCCCTAAGGGTAGGAGTAGTCATGCATTTATCGAGGTCATACGGGTAACGATCCTACTCAGTGTTCCCTAGGCCCTAAACCGCTAAACTCCAGAACCCTACTAAACCCTAAACCCCTATACCCTTCAACCCTAACAACCTGTAAACGCCTAGACCCGAACCCTATAAACCCCATTGACAACGCAGACGGTCCGAGCCCTGCACGCAACAGCCTTGTCTTGCCTAGCTACAGGTAGCGCTGGCATCAAGCTTCTTATGACAACTAAATCTTAAACCCTAAGGGTCGTCTCCATTTTATGATCCCCATATGGGCTATAGTCCAAACACCTAGTATCACTCTTCACAACCCCTATAATACTGACCATATAATCCCCTCTATAACCCCTTGACGGAGTTTAGACTAAAGCTCATATTAGGGTGGTTGTCAAAATTATGGTCCCTTTTTGGATCCCTATTATAATACGGCACCTAATATTTAGGGTACCCAAAAAGGGACCATAATTTTGACAACCACCCGTATGATCCCCATACATCCCCTTTTCGCTATGTAAGCCCTACGTGGCGTGGGCATGTCTTCAAAGGTGGCTCCGGACCAGCACAGATTGGGAGCCCAGTGCTTCCCACTAATTCAGGTGGCTCAAAAGGTAGGATGAAGGTAGGTGGGGTAAAGGAAATAAGTCCCAGTATAGTAGAATCTACAATAAGGACCCTTTAACCCACATAGCTTTATCCCACCGTTTGAGCCCCCTGACTTATAACCAACACTTCTACCCACGCGGTTTAGAGTTTAGAGTCTGATGATACATAGATACCCGTTATAGATGGGTCCTTACAGAGAACACAAATCCTGAGGGCTGGTAGGTGCTTGTTTACACTGTGCGGAAGTCCCTAAACCCTAAACCCTAAAACCCTAAACCCTAAACTCTAATGTCCCCCACCTCGATGAAACACCACGTACGCCAGAAGAAGTATGGGGACCTGGAAGCTTTAGAGTTTAGGCTTTAGCACTCCCGCTTTAGGGTTTAGGATTTAGCATTTACGCTTCAGAGTTGAACGTTTCGCCTTTATGGTTCACGGTTCAGGGTTTGGGATTGAGGGTTGAGAGTGGCAACAGCAGTCATGTCTGTGATGACGGAAGTGCCCAAGACTGATCATCATCTACTTGGATCTAGCTGGTGCTTAGTACCCCCTAAACCCTAAACCCTGAACCCAAAAAAAACAAACCCTAAAGCGGTAAACCATTATCCCATCACCTCCAATTCACCGATTGAAGCTTGCGGTTTAGGGAGCCTCTACTGTGCCCACCAACCCCCTCAGATGTTAGGATCGTCGTTTCCGGAATGCCTTATCTGGGCTGCTGTTAAGGAACCTTAATTAAGTTACCATAATGGGTATATATATATATAGTAATTAATATGGTTTTCCCAATATAGTAACTTAAGCTAAGTTTCCGAACGGCAACCCAGTTATATCGGGTGACGCAACAAAAATGCTAAGCAGCTAAATAAAGACCAAACACATCAAGGAAAAAATGAATGTTTGCACCCGACATCAAACATAATTTGATAAGCATGAGGAAAAAATTGAGGGCCATACTCTAAATTAACAAGAAGAAAGAGAAGGGGGAATAGTAAGAGTCGTAATGCAAATAGGGACAAGAACAAAAAGAGCATAACACATAACAACAAGAGCCACGAAGCCAGGGGCCTGTATGTCATGCAGAACCGTCCCAAAAGCGAGGAAAGCCGAAAAGCCAAAGAAGCCAGTGGCCTGCGGCTCACATTTCTTGATGCTTGTCAGAATACTTTTTGATGCTTGCCCAATTATTTTTTGATGCCTTATCATTGTTTGATGCCTATGCCGTTATATCAGCCACACACAGGAGGAGTCTTGAAGAACACTTCTCCTAATGATATTTGAAGCCTCACCCCAATAATCGGGCAAAGACAACAGTGACACAGGATGTTACTCTGCCATGAGCACCGTTTGTTTCGCTATATTCCAAGACCTTAAACCTCGAACCCTAAAGTCTGAACAGCACAACCTAAGTCAGCGCATGGATGTGTGCAAAGCTCCGCGATAAATCCTCTCCATCGCCTGACGAAGGGCCTTGCGCCAGAGCCGCGCTGCCTGCTGCTTGTTGTGAAACATGTGGCTGCTTTTATTCCTATAGTCCACTTAAGTAGATAGAATATGGCTTTGGCTATATTAAAATAAGATCCCCATACACCCCATATTCTGTCTACTTAAGGGGGACTATAGTGTAAGAGTACGCCTCCTAATATTGACAGCAACCCAAAACGAAGAATATCTTCGCAACCACATGAAACAAGAACAAAGGAGATTTGGGGCTAAGGGTTTTGGAACCCTAAACCCTAAACCCTAAACCGTCTAGGGTCGAGGGTGCCCAAACTAACATGAAAGCCCATGCAGCCTGCGTTCACATGGACAGCAGTCCTCGTAGGCCCCTTCTTTTCGAATTGTTGGTTTGAAGGGATGTGAGCTTCAGGGCCTTGGATACCCTAAACCCTAAACCCTGTTCGCGCTTGGTTGTAGCTCAGCTTTCGAGACTTCAGCTCAGAATCTACCAAGGATACCAGAAAGTAACCCCCCCCCCCCAGCCCACTATACCCATGGCCACACGTGAATCTTAAAGCCAGAAGGCGTTAACATTTTAGCTTAGACCGCGTTCTAAGTATGTTCCTGCATGTATACCTGTGAAACTCTAAACCCTGCGACCTTGCGCAGTATACGAGCCTGCATATACAAGTATAATAGGGTTGGGTTTAGTGCCTATAGGGTTTTGGGACAAGTAGATCAGGTTACAGACGAGTAGAGCAGGGTTCTGGAAGACACCATGGTACAGTTCCACAAGAGATTCTGTGCCGAAAGCATGCCTCATTATTCAGCGTTTTACATCATTTGACGGTTCAGGAGTAGGTATAAGTAGAACTACCATGTGGTTTGGGTTGCGGGTTCAGGGCTTCGGGCTTGGGGTTCGGGCTTGTCGTCTGTGGCCGATCTTCAGACAAGAGTTCTGATTGTAACATGTGTTCGGAACTCTGACCCTTAGCCCTGAAACCTAAGCCTTAGGCCCTAAAACCCTAAACCCTGGAAGGTCTCCAAGCCATGGTCAAACTCTAGGATAGGAGCACGGCTACGACCTTGTAAACTGTAAATTCGGCTTTTATGGTGTAGTATATGTTGGGATGCATTGGGGTTATATGGGGATAATGTAAAGAGCGTGGAAACTATTATAGCAAGTTTTGGGGTATGATCAAAAGTCATCTGACTCCGTACTCACGACAGGTTAGGAGTTACAATGCCAATACAACCCCCCCCCCCGCCAAATGTACCCACCCCCCAGTTTTAAGGAGCTAATAAGGACTACATGGAGCTTAATAAGGCTCTAATAGGGTTCTAAATTTGGGGGGGGGGGGTACATATCACGGTCCAATTATACAATAAGTACCACGGAACCATGCTGGTAGGTCATCCCTGCTTCACATGCCAGACGCGAAGCCATAATAAACCGCATCCCTCCAAATCGGCAGTTGTCTTTACAAGGCCCATCTTTCAGTTTAGGGGAGCGTCATCCCGAAAATGGGGCCAGCTGACTCACCCTAAACCGCCATGAAGTGAATCATGAACCGTGGGCCCTGCAGTCTAAACCCCAAACTCCGAACCCTAAACCACCAAAACCCTAATCCTGCCCAGGGGCACCCCAGCGTAGCCAGGAAAACGCGCCAGCGCCACGTCTACGTTGCTCCTGCTTGAGGGAAGGGTTGACGGTCAGAACTTCCATACACTGCATCGGTCCCCTACTACCCTCCTCTACCCTACTCCTCCCAGGTGCCTTTTTGGGGATAAGTAGGCCTAATTGGTAGGGCTAATCATGGGGGAACCTAACGGGGGTAGCATAGGGGGTGTGGTATGGGGAAATCTATGAACACTGCTCTGGATTCCGTGATGTCCATTTGTAGGGTCTAGGCTTTATATGGCTTTGAGGGAAGACACGGCTTTAAGTTCTGACGCCAAGGAGAAGGACACAATCAAAAGAAGCCCAAAAAAAGGCACAATGCGTAAACAGCTTATGTAAGCATATATATATATAATACGTATATATACGTATATATATATGGAGATTCCAATAGATGGAGATGGGCTTCTGAAAGCACATGTCATGTTGAAAGCCCAGAACTGGGTTGGAAGCTTTGTGGTGTAGGCCGCATTTCACTTGCTTCTTGCACTAGCCATCTCTGCTGCATGCTTCACCAGCTAGAATGATGGACTCAGCCCCTTGGCTGTTGAGCAGCGTTAAGACAACAAGTTCTCATATGGCCTTGCGAAGTCACAAAGCCCTGAATGCCGACACTCTCGAAAAGCATGGAGCCCTAAACCCTAACCCGCCAAACCCTCAACCAAAAATCTCAACCCTAAACCTTAAACCCCAAAACCCCAAACCCTAAACCCTGTATGATCCCTATTTGACACTAAACTCTACCCAAAGATCCCCCCAGCTTAGACCCTGTGATTTCTGCTGAGCCAAGCCCTATAAGATGGACCTCGAAGGAGCGGTGCATCAGAAACACCTGGGCATGAAAGGACATTTTTTGCGGGGGTCAAGGTTTAGGGTTGAGGGTTTAGGGTGTAGGGTTTAGGCCCTCGATAAACACGAATAATGACCCTACACCAGAACTATACAGGAAAGTTAGGACTAGTTAGGTAATTGTCCCTATAAAACACCATAGCAAGCCTGTTCCAGCTCGTTTTTCATGTTCTTTTCCGCTTGATTCTCCATTATTGGGGTCAGACCCCTATCCCTATATACCCCTCCATAATTATGCCTCCATATAATTATAGCTTCAACTTTATGTTCCATTTCCTTTTCCATTTCTTCACCATTGGATTCTCCAGTATTCTAGGATTCTAGGAAGAAGTTTGTGCGCGCAGCCTATCAGCTCCACCCCATCATAGAAGCGCTATGCAGTCGCTTCATGCGGCATTAATGAAATCCATCATAAACCCTCAGCCCTGAAACATAGCCATGAGGGACCTGGTGTAATAACAACATGAAATCACTGATGAGATGTGACCCCCCGTATGGGCTGGGCAGCACAAGTTCTCAGATAGTAGCCCCACTCCGGCGCCGAAAGACTGAGTTGATAGACTTCTCAAATGTAGGTGCTGCGTGCAGAGGAGACTGCATGTACTCAGTTGTCTGCAAAATACTTCTGTCTCAGGATGCTGTAGTGCTGTCTCATGAGTCCTGATGCTTCCGAAGTCCGAGTTCGTGCATGCTGCTATGTCCTGAAAGTCGCGATGGTGTTGGCGGGCTGGCGGTGTTGGAGGCAGCAGCGGTCGCAGTCGCAGTGGCGGTGGCTGTGAAGGTTGCGATGGCGGTGGCGGCGCTGCTGTTGCTGCTGCTGGTGGCAGTTTGTGACGCAGCGGACAGAAGGAGATTCAAGTAGTGCTACTTGCACAAGCAGGAGGCGTGATCGAAGCAATAGCAGCAACGTCACTAATTAGCAGGAACTGCAATAGTACAAGCGATGTACCCTCGTAATCACAGAAATTGTGGCAGCAAAGGTTCGTAGTCGCAGCAGCAGCAGTTGTGAGGACACTGAGAATGTCGAAGGGACATAGCAATCACAAGCTCGTGCTTGCAACATCATATGCCACATCCAGTGGGCCTACAGACACTTTCCGCCTGGCCTTAGGAACTCCAAGATGCAATCTATACTGTTCATGAGCAAATTCCTGTATGGCCCATGTATCCTGGAACCTTGGAATCATGGTACTATAGTATGCGTATATGATCGGCTTTCAAGCTATGATCTCCCAATTGGACACCCCAAGTATACACTCACCAACATGCCTCGGGAACCCTATGTACGCACACTCACCAAAACCAATAGCAAATGCGCTACTTCATACAGGATCATGCAAAACTCTTGTCCATCAGCCATACCTCTTAGGCATCTACCTGTCCATGCCTGCGAAAATACCTACTTGTACTTGGGCCCTGAACTATGTACCCAAAACCCTAAACCCTGAACCCTAAATCCCAAACCCTTAAGGACCCCTTAATACGGCCGATATCTTACCTAGAATCTTAAACCCCAAACCCTGAAGGGCCCCTGAATACGGCTAATCTCTTACCTACTTAGGGCTATCGGGATGCCTAGGGCTTTGATTCAGCCCCCGGCGCTGAAACAGCGGAGAAGACTGAACTGAAAAGGATGCAGGTGTGCCTCAGAGCATGGCTAGGCTTATGGGTTTAGGGCGTAGGGTTTAGGGCTTACGGTTTAGGGCGTCGGGTTTGGGGTTGGAGGTTCAAGGTTTAGGTTTATAGGGTTTAGGGCTTGAGGGGCCCTTTGAGGGGGTTTATGGGGGTTATAATGTAGAGCGATATTTAGATTTATATATATATAAACATATATATATATATATATATGTGTGGAGGGATATGTGGGATTCAGGGTTTAGAGTGTAGGGGCATGAAGAACTAGAATAATGAAGCATGACTTGGACAAGAAAATGGAACAAGAAATGGAAATTGTGTTTACATCCGGGTTTCTGGGGGCTTTGTGCTACTGGGGCCTATTTGGGGTGCGTTGGAGTACAGTTACACGAAAATTGTGCGGGGATAGTATTGGTGAGCCTTTCAGCTTCTACAGCCGCTTCCCTTGCTGGATAAGCTTCAGCGATAGATGGGATGCCAGGGGGTAGAGGGCGTGTAGACTATAGTCTAAACTCCTAGTGTCCCCCTTAATAACCCCCCCTAGTAGTCAAATAATCCCTATATGGTAGTTTCCCAAAAAAAGGGGACCCCAATATAGACCCTAAAATACCATAGTTATTATGGGGACCCCCAAAAAGGTACCCCTAATTTTGGGAAACCCCCATATAATCTTTGTTTATAACCGTCCTTTGAGGAGCTAAAGGGATAGGATCTAAGGCTGGAACTACAGGCACCCTGGGGTCCTTCTACGCATATTGGATGCCCTATACAACCCGAACCACATTAAGGGCACATAGGTAGGACCCAGGAAATAGGTACGGGCCCTTCTTAGGAGCGCTGGGTGAAGACCTTAGATGGAATCAGAATTTGTGCGATAAGGGAGTAGAATCGAGATTGTGCGGGCGTAGGAGCAGAACACACCGTATCCACAAGATGGCAAAGCTTTTGCTACGACAAAGCAGTTGGTATGGCAAAGCATCCAGTGCAAAGCATCAAGAATGTGATGCATATCGAGCACTTCCTTCAAAATAACATGGCAGTCTCCGAAAATAATGGGACCCCAATATAGACCCCAAAATACGATAGTCCTTATTATAGGGACCCCCAAAAGTATCCCTAATTTTGGGAAGCCCCCCCACATCATCTCAGGTGGCCAATGATGTTATCTGGGTGGCTTCACCAGGCCAAACTGGCCAGTAGTGGCACGCATTCCTTAAGGTTCCTACCAGGCCAAAGATCCCATCACCAGCCATGGACAGGGGTGCTGTAGGGTTTAAGGATTACGGTTTAGGACCCATGAATAGAGGCTTTTTTGCGCATGTAATAAACCCCAAGCCCAAATCCATGAAACCCTAAACTCTAAACTCCTATGGTAGATGGAGGGAACCTTGCATAACCCTTCACACCTTACAGGAATTACAGTGTATTGGGGCATACGAGGCCGGGTTGCTCTTGAGGAACTTTAAATTCAGTTTATAATGGGGATATATAGTAAATAGGAAGGTTTCCCCTATAAACTTAAATTAGGTTCCTTAACTCCCCATATGCCCCTTTCATTTTCCAACTTCTTTTCCGTTTCTCCACTATATGGGATAGTCTAATAGCTTAAATGAAGTTCCTTAGCCCTAAACCCTACATATCCTTCTGTACCCTATATGCGAAGCACCCCCCCTAGATACCCTTATTATCGTACCTTAAATTAAACTCCTGAACAGCAACCCAGTAGGTGGTGTAAGATTTCCTCCATCCATGGGAGGTGTTGCAGCGAGGTACTGCAGTCGCCGAGCGACCCATGGCATAGATGCGACCTTGTCAAAAAGGGGCTTAAGGTTTAGGGTTTAGGGTTTAGGATTTAGGGTTCAGGGTTCATGGTTAAGGGTTTTGAGTTTAGGGTTAAAGGGTTTGGGAGAAAAACTGGGTTGCTGCTAAGAAGCTTAAACTAAGGCACTATAATGGGGAACCATAGTGACTACTATATACCCAATTTGTGGTAACTTACTTTCAGCTTCTTGACGGCAGCCTAAGTATGTGTAACATAGGGCTTCACAAAAAGGAAGTACCTTGCGGGACACTTGAATAGAATATGCATAAAGGTATACATATAAACATACAGGTGTCCTTTCTCTGTTGTCTCCTCAGACATAATTTACAAATACACTATTTCTCATAATTCCTTGGGGCTAAAATCTCGGAAAATCTAAAGATAATTCCTAAAAAGACTACCGTTCGAGGGTCAATTGAGCAGGGTTTAGGTTAAAGGTCTAAACTCCTAGCATCCCCCTGAATAACCCCCAAACCCCTAAACCCTAACCCCCCTTTAAGGAGCCTAGACTATGGGTCTATTGAGCAATGACCTTTCAGAAGCTCCCATAGCACGGCTCAAGGCATGGGGCGTAAGGACATCGTAGTAGCAGCAACAAACACAGGTTGCAGCGCACCAACTCTCCTTAAGTAAATAGAATATGGCTTTGGGTATAGGTTCTAATACCCCATATTCTATCTACTTTCGGGGGGCTACAGCTTCAAAAGTAACGATTGCACACCACTGGCAGCAGAAGGAATAGGTGGAGAGCGGTAATGAGAGCCACCGTTGCATTGGATAGGAGAGCTTGCATTCGCTGTCATCAGAACCATCATGATCATTACCATTAACAGAAGCACCAAAGTACGGCGTAATTCAACCCTAAACCCTAAACCCCCTAAACCCCCTAAACCCTAAACAAAGTAAGGTGTACTTCCACAGATGCGGTCTTCAGAGGCTAGTGGCGGCCCTGAGGATCCAAGTCTACGAAGAATACCAACTTTAGGCCCAAAAGTCTATAGATGATACCTACCTTGGGCCCTAAAGGCCATAAATGGGTTTAGGGTTTGGGGTTTAGGTCTTAATGTTGCCTACTTCGGGCCCAGAAGTCTAAGCATAGTACCTACTTTGGGCAATGTGGATCCCTAATCCAGGGCAGCCAGTCACGATCCTTGTTGTTACCAGTACTGTTGCGGGTGTTCCGTTTAATGGGTTGGGACAGAGCCCGTAAGAAGGGACTCTCAGGACAGAAATAAATAGGGAATCAGTTTTTTGAAGGGTCTGTCGTATCTAGGGTCGCCAGGGATTTACCTGAGTGCTGTCAACCTCTACTTGCAACGAACAGCCAGATCCGGTTTTGCAGCTCTTAGAACTCTCAAATCCTACGGGTTGTAAGTAGGGGGCTTCAACAACTATGTTGGAACATTCTTCAAGGGTTAAAGGTTAAAAGCTTCGGCCTTTGCAATTCTTCTTGAACTTGTACACAGGGCAGCCATTGTGTACTTCTATTGAATATTCGCCGAGGCATCCAGCCTCAGGGCGTTCAGATCCCTTTAAAAACCCCCTATAGCAGTCATATAGGGCCCTATCAAGGTATCAAACTACCACACTAATAATCTTGGGAGACTGTTACTGGCCGAGGGAGGGGGGGAGTTTCCCACCTAAATTCCTTGAGAGAGTCCCTATCTTGAGAAATGCTAGACACTTCATATCCCTACAATATCCCTATATCACTTCCCCTAAGCCTGGTAGAGGGACCCTGAATTTTGAATTCCAACCCTAAACCCTCAACCCTAACCTTTTAACCCATAACTCCATAGCTCTGCAGACGGCAGGCTTTGCCCAGGTCACGCTTGAGGAAGAAAACATGATACCTCAACACGGCTATCAGGTTTAAGGTTTAGGTTTCTTTGGGCCTTAGAGGTTAGGGTTGGTGTAGGGTTTAGACTCGTTTAGGGTTTAATTAGAGCTTAGGATTTAGGATTAGAATTTAAGGTCAAAGGTCACGGTTCAGGCTTACGGTTCAGGGTTCAGGGTTTGGGATTGAGGGTTCAGGGTCATAGGTTTGGGTAGTTCCCACACCAGTAATTGTCTGACTGGAGGATTTCCATAACTACTATCCTTCTTGTTTAACTGCTACCCTTGCTCGGGGATTCCAGGGATATCTGGAAAATGTCGGGAAAGTGAGGGAGAGGTGCTTACCATAACTGACTCCAAACAACATAGGTGGCAGCGGTCTCCTGCTGTCCTGTAGGTATCCATTCCTCCGTTCCCTACTAGCCACCTGCAAGCTTTAGAATGTTCTCTATGTTTGAAACACTATGTGAGCTATAGTCTAAACTCCTAGTATCCTCCTTAATAACCCCTATAGTAGTGCCTTATATAATCCCCCATATAACCCCCCTTTGAGGGAGTTTAGACTACAGCTCATGTAAAATTAGCTCCTCAAGGTCCAGGCACGCGAGAATGGCGATGGTGCCCACCGCTCTCAACACGCAAACGGCCTTGCCGGATAGCAAGGCAGGGCTTTGACCACATTGAGGGCCTGTGACTACCCAGACCCCCTAAAGGATCCCAAAAATGGAACCCCCTAATTATCCCCTAGTTTCCCCAATGTAGTGATGGGTTCATATTGGGGCCTTCTATGTTTTGGATCCTTTTTGGGGTCTGGGTAGTGCTGCTGAATTTTCAGGTGCTTGATTGGTCAATATGAACTCTGAGAAGGAGCGGCGTCATCTAGGGCCCACAGGGCTTTTAGGCTGAACAACAGCAGCTCAGTTAAAAGATGTAGAAACTCGAAACCCTAAACTTATTGGGGGATCAGCAGGGAATAAGGGATATTGTATCGGGGCTATAGAGGAATTATTTTCCCTATTCGCTACAAACCACCAGTAAGTAAACCCTAACCCCCTTAAGCCTATATGGAAAATGAGCAAGAAACAGTCAGCCAAAAGTCAACCAAAAACCACGAACCCAACTCGGTAAACGCAACCTCGGCCTCCACCCTCCAAGGCTGGGGGTTATACTAGTAGGCAACACAGGGTATAATATAGCGATAAATATATATATATATGTAGAGGTAGAGAGAGAGAGAGAGAGAGAGAGTGACAGAGAGAGAGAGAGAGAGGGCTAGTGGAAACCCAATGAAAACTAACTAGCGTAGGGTTTATAAGGTTCGCGGTTTAGGGCTCCCATGTAACTTCTAGTTTTCTGGAGGGTCTTTGGGACAAGAACACAAACCAAAACACACACACCCAACCCCAAATGGAACTACATTGAAGTCATGACGCTAGGCAGATTCTCAGCTCTTGAAGTCCTGACACCTCTGATGCTAGCCTGCATACTCCATACCCAAAAGAAATTGCCAAGTTGTTACGACATTGCCGACCACACGCCAATAAGGCATCTTTCAAGCCTCCCATGGCTTAGTTTTTAAGGTGTAAAGGTTTAGCATCTAGGGGTTAGAGCTTCGGAGGACCATACATATGATAGCT
This sequence comes from Symbiodinium pilosum, assembly GCA_905231905.1. NCBI lineage: Eukaryota > Dinophyceae > Suessiales > Symbiodiniaceae > Symbiodinium > Symbiodinium pilosum. Next base: position 26,274 of record CAJNIZ010007724.1, read on the forward strand.
ACAGGCTCCTAATTTTGGGTGTTGTGGCAACCAAGATTATTTGATTACTTGGAGAAACGCTGGAGCGCCTCCAAATGGCCTGGAGGCGGCAAGTTGAAAAGCCTGCCGCTCAGGGCTTTGGGTTAAGGGTTTAGAACTTCGGGAGTTTAAAGTAAGACATCGTTGGTATCTCGAGATGGTTCTGGCCACCCCGACCCCCAAAATTAGAACACTCTTCTAGTCATGTGATGCTGTAGTGCCTTCATTTTTGGGGGTTCAACGTCATCATGTTAATAATGCGCAAACCGTACTATTTGCGATGTGTCCATGTTATGGCAACTTACATGAAATGCCTTAACAGCTACCCAGCAAAATCTAGCAAGGCACTGCTGCGGGATCACCAATACGTAGACAGTTTAGGTTTTAGGGTTTGGCGTTTGGGGTTTGGGGTTTAGGGTTTAGGGTTCAGATTTTGGGCTGTTGTGGGGTTTTGGGTTTACGGATTCTCCCAATACTAGCTTCAAGTAAAGGAAAGCTCATCTGAGCTCGTTGTGTCTTAGATCAGCAATAAGCTCTGAAGACAGAAGGCTCCTGTTGTTGTACAAGCTCTTGCACATTCATAAGGGATGCAGGAACCTAATAGAATGGAAGACTTGTTGGGGGCTAGTAGGGAATTTTGAGAATATGGTATATGGGGCTGATATAGGGATTGTTTGACCCTAAAGCTGAAACTCTACACCCTAACCCTCAACCCCAACTATTTTCCCTTATTCCCAACTACCTGCTAACCACCAATAAGAGAAGGGATTTGGGGAACCCAATGTTGTATCTGATGCTCTGCCATCTCCTAAGCGTTAAGGGTTTAGGGTTTAGGGGCAGCCTCTGTGACGGACCACAACAAGTTTGTGCAAGGGAGGGGGGTAAATTTTGGCATGGAGCAAATGTATCTGCAGCCCAGAACTTGGAATCTTCGAAACGTTCCCAACATGATCCCTCAAAAAAAAAACCAATGACTGTCCCGATGTTCCAATAAATCTCTGTGAAATCTCTACTCGGCCCCCTACATGGGCTGCTTCGACTTGACTCTGTCCACACACTGCTGTAAATTACGCCTTCATAGCAAAATATTCCTAGACCCTCCTCCTACCCTCTATTAGGGCCTAAGTACCCACTGTTAGGGACCATATATCCCCAATTAAGGGTACAAGGAAGGTCCTGGTTCCCAACAGTTTTTCACAATGATGTCACAATGGCACCATTCAATATTAGTTGGGGTGGAATGTCTTCGTATCAGGGGGGTGGGGGATGCTCAACTTGTCGTACCTTAAGAACCCCCTGGGAGATGTCCTACGAAACATTTGCGAAGGCCATGCGGAGGCTACAAGGTCAGTATACAGGCAGCCCTTAGAAGCTCTAAGTGTTCAGGGTACAAAGAGAAGAACAAGCCCAAATCTATACATCAGGACAGATCATGAAATGGAGAGAAAAACTTGGCCAGAACAAAACGCAATCGATAGCCTTCCTGTCGAAGCCTTGCTGTTAAGCACTCCCCCCGCCGAATGCGTGCATTCTTGACAATGCCGCGGAAGAACAATGACAGTTTAAGGTTCAGGGTTCAGAGCTCCTTTATGATGCTTTAGAGTATGATTCAATAACACGCGCCCCACAACCCGTAGACCCTACATGAACCTGTGACACCAACTGTTTTTCTCCACCTAGTTGAGTGGGATTCGATTACCCTCCGGGAAGCGAATATTGAACTCCAAGAGGGGCCCAAAAACTCAAATGCCCTTTGTGTCTAAAACAAAAAGCTTACAATCCATATCCAAATACATAAGCGGATAAAATGTATATGTATGTTGTATGTATGCATGTCATGTACATACCCCATTTTGTCCATTTTTGGCAAATCCCTCGATACCCTACACCCTAGACCCCAAACCCTAAAACCCTTAACCCTAAAACCCTGCTCTGTAAACCCCCAAGCCTTCAAACCCTAAAACCCTAATACCTAAAACCCTAAGTTTAAACCGTCCAAAGCCTAAAACCCTCTCATTCTGTCGGTGAGTGGGCGCGTGGCAGGCTTTGCTGAGTGGCAGAGCCTGCCAAGCGCAACCCTGAGGCCAAGCTTGGTTGCCAAGCACTGTCACGCTCGAAAAAATTCATCACCCTAAACCCCGTGCAAATTGCTCGCGCAGGCGCGAGCAAGGTTTGTTAGGGGAGGTCCTGGCCAAAATCAAAAAACTTCCAGGCAGATCCTGGAGGCCCTGGAGGCCGACCGGAGACAAAGACGCTTGTGCCTTTCTTATGCGTATGACTCGCTCCTCCAACATATTTCCAACTCAGTAGCATGACAGGAGCCAGCACGCATGTTGCCCGCGCAGTCTTTGCTCTCTAATGAAACTACCTTTAGAGGAGTGTCTGTGATCTGAAACGGCCGATGTACCTTGGCTTAGCTGCCTTGTCCGCATGGATGGTTTTTATGTAATAGCTCAGGTTTGGCTGGCTTTGGCTCCGGCTGGTTGGTTTATATTGCTGAGAAGCGTGGTTGGGTGGCCTTGGTGTGGGCGTGTCTGCATACTAAGCGTTCAGCAAACCAATGCCGCACCCTCAACCTCAAACCCTAAACTCCCCCGCCTGGAGGTCTGGACCTTGAGCCCAAAGTTCTGGAGCTTCGTTGCGGGGAGCAGGGTGCTCACAGTGCTGAACCTCTTGGAGGTACGGTTCAGGGTTCAAGCCTTAAGGGCTTTAGTCTAAACTACTGGAATCTCCCTAAATAACCCTAGGGTTTAAGGTTTACAGTTAAGGGATCGTCCAACCTCCTAGTATCTCCTCTAGTAACCCCCGAGAATACTCGCCAAATAATCACCCAAATAACCCTTTTCAGGAGTGTAGACTATAGCTCATGTAGTAGAGGTGTACAGGGATACATAGGGATATGTAGGGGGGGATAAGTATAAGAGCATATATATATATATCTCTACATGCATGTATACACACAAGGGGGCAGGAAAGGGTACCGTACATAAGGTCGGGCTCCATTTTCGTTTTTGGTCGAAGGGCTACTTCCCCTGCAATCCGTACCTTTGCTGTCAATGACTATTCTCCCTTTCATTGAAGTGTAACTCTGATGCTCTTAACCCTCAAGCAAGTATATGTACACAGCGGTAATAAAACCGTTGTCTACATGATACAAATAATAGAAATATGAATCTTATCATGCCGACAATTATGTCTACGCATCTCTCTCTCTCTCTCTCTCTCTCTTGCTTTGCTTAGGGGTCTCTCTGTCTCTCTCTCTCTCTCTCTTTTCTGGGTAGCCAACGCGGGGGGCAGCAGCAGCCAAAGCCATTGATGCGAGGGCCACTGCATCGAAAGCTCAGCGGCCTGGCGTACAGTTCAGGGCCGATGGCCTAGGCTTTCATCTAAATGCAAAGATTTTCGGGTTAGGGCTTCAGTTCGTGGAGTTCGCGCAGGCTGCTATATGGTAAGTTGTCAAACCCATGGTCCATTTTCGGGTCCATTTGGTGATTCTGCCACTAACATTTCGAGCCGCAAAAAACACCATGGTTTTGACAACCCTCCATGTGCCTATATTCCCCTATATCTCCCTAGCTTACTGTCAGAACCACGCTATATGTTTACAAAAGTGTTGTCGCACTCCATTTTATAATGCTGTTAACCTTCATTATTCACCCTAAAGTGTAGGATTTCCCATCTGCCGTATACACTGTAGCGTAGGAGATTCATCTTATGACAGTTTTTGCCGAGACAACTCAAAATGCGATTCGCCAAATGTCTGCTTCGAAGTGCAACATGTCACAGCTTAGGGTTTAGGGTGTAGGGTGTGTCCCCAAGGCGGAGCGTTGCGGACCAGGGTTAGGGCTTGGAGAAAGCTCACCATGCACTCTAGGATCTAAACCCTACACCCTAAACCCTAAACTCTGAACCCCTAAACCCTATACCCTGACCCCCCCCTAAACCCTAAACTCTGAACCCCTAAACCCTAAACCCCTAAACCCTAAACCCCTAAACCCTAAACCCTAAACTTCCCCCAGGCCTCCGTCCTCAGGTCTAGGAGCTGTCCGTTGACACCCTCGAAGCGGAGGATGAAATCCAGGTAGGCAGGGGCCAGGCTAACCTGGTTTTGAGCTTAGGGTTTAGGGTTTAGGGTTGAAGAGTTATGGGTTTAGGGTTTAGGATTTGAGGGTTATGGGTTAAGGGTTTAGGTTTAGGGTCTAGGGTTTAGGGCTTAGGGTTTCGGGCTTAGGTTTAAGGATCTATCAAGCGCGGGTAGCCTGAGGGACCCTGGGCATCTATGGGGGTTGTAGAAGATATTAGTAGTTTCCATTTTCTTTTCCATTATCCCTAAACCCTAAACCCTATATATTATATAACCTCCATTATACTGTATTAGGAGAGCACCCTCTACCTCAGTCCGCAGCAAGCCTAAACCAGAACGCAGGGCCTAGGTTTGGATCAGGTCTCGGCTAGAGTTCTTGGGTAATGCAGAGACATATCCCGACAAGATACCTGATAAAAATGTAGAGGTCACTGCTGGTTTGTGCTGAAACCTACCCAGACCCTCCAATGTAGCATCTTTTTGGGGGGTCCTAGTAAGAAGACTAGCCCAAAACCCTACCAAACCCATAACAAAAGCACATTACGTAGCCCAGGTGAGCTCCACAACCCAAAGCTCAGACCCTAAACCCTAAGCCCAATTTCTTTACGTCGGTCCTTACCTGCTCTTGGAAATTTTGCAGAGATGGCAGGATTGGAATTTTGCTCAAGTACCTGCAGCTAGAAGGCCTCTGATCGAAGGGCTTAAACTGGCAACTCCACATGAATTTGGGAGCCTGAAATTCAGCAAACTTGGGACTGTTTGCTTTGTAAACCCTTTTGTAAGGTAGGTCGGGTGACGTCATGGTACGCGCTTCTGTTCCTTAACCCCAAAATTCACCAAACATATCGGCAGCTAGCTTCTAGAGTATAGAAGAGCTAGCTGAGCTAGCCACCTCCAAGAGTCCGGATCTTTCGGTTTAGGGGGTTAGGGTTTAGGGTTTAGGGTTTAGGGACCGGCATACATTGCCAGAATCCAGATAATGATGTTTACAGGCTTTTGATCTAAGGACTTTCTCATCCTTACATACCTCTGTAAGACCACGTGGAAGCCCTAACCCTAGGCAATAAACCCTAAACCCTACAAATGTGGAGAAATGGCACCAATCCCGCCAGCCTCCACGTGACCCTCATCGCAAGCTTCCGGGGCGCAGAGGCCAAAGTAGACCTCCGGTGACTGGGAGTCCCAAATAGTTACTAAGAATAACTATAGGGTTTAGGGTTCAGGGTTTATTGGGTCTCTGCTGGGGTCCCCCCTATTTTGGGAAACTAGTTTATAGTTTCCATTAAGTAAGCAGAATATGGACTGCCCCAACATCATAATAAGATCACCATGTACACTATATTCTATCTACTTAGGGGGGGATCATAGGTTGCTTGTGGAACCTTTTCCATCCTTCCAGTTGAAATGCTACTTCAGCAAGTCCTGGGCTTCACAGGGGAAATCCATGTCTGTGACTTGGGCTTAGGGTTGAGGGCTGAAACTAATACCTACTTTGGGCCCTACAGTCTACACATGTTGCCTACTGTGGGCAAATTGAATCCCCAGGGATCAGGAAAACATGGTTGGGGTCTCTGTCCGGGCAGGGTACATTCCCAAGAATACATATTGTGAAGCCTCAATTTCTGCATCACGATGCCATTTGCAGGAATGAAGCAGGCATTCAATGCAACACTGGCGTTGTCCCCAAAAGTCGTTGCAAGAGACTGCAGGATACTACCTCCTTGTAACTTGGGCTTTCAGGACAACCCTACAACCCTGACTCTAGGCTGGCCTGGAAAATCCTCATGGCACCGACTCGTCCAAAAACTCTAAAGCCTGAACCCTGAACCCTAAACCCTAAACCGAGGTCCAAAACTCTTGGCCCCTACTTGCCAAATCTTAAGCACGTAACAGACCCTAAACCCTGACCTCACCTTTGGAGGAGGGTGATTCAACCCTGCACCCGAAGGTCCTGCGAAGAAGAGCTTGACACCCTAAACCCTAAACCCTCAACCCTAAACCCTCAATCCTAAACCCTAAACCCTGGTCAGGTCTTGGATGAGTGCATGTGTCTGAGGGTTTTAAGGCAGGTTTGGATTTTTGGGGTTTAGGGTTTAGGGTTTAGGGTTTAGGGAGCACTCTAATAGGAGCCTTAGGAGGGTAAGTGCTCTTTGATTCCTTGGGTTAATATCCCTTTTATGGTCATAAAATCCTAACCTGGTTTAAGGTTTTAGGATTTGGGGTTTAGGGTTGGGTCGATCTATCAAGCCCCACCCCACCCCTTGAATCATTGCGGTCCCGTAAACAGTGCGACCCGTTACGCAACCAGTACGAACTTGGAATTCTCCAGGACCATGATCTGTAAAGGGATCCATGGCTTGAACTATCCCAGTTGCCAGTCCAAAGAACCAGCAGCAATTCTTTTGAAGCTTGAGCTCTAAAACATGGGTACTGCATGGCTACTGCCTCCACCGTATAGAAGTCCCCTAGTATTGCACTTGTAATTGTACCCTGTTCATAATAGCCCAAGAACACATGACAGCTATGTGGGACTGGGGAGTATCTAAGCTAAGACAGCTCATAAACCCTAAACACAAAGTCGCCTCAGTCAAGCCGCACCCTGAGCGCTCAACCCGCCAAGGGTTTACTAAGAATGAGAATTCGAGAGCTAGGGATGACGAAAACAACTCGAACTCCTGGGAAAGAGCCAAACCCTCGTTCCCCTCGCAACATTAGAGGTTCCCGGAAACGGAAGGCTTCGTACATGCCCCAAACAAAGGGATAGATAAGATCCTCTCGACATAGACCACCAAAAGAAGGCACGTGTAACTTTCTAGCAACCTTCAAAGACACCCCTGCTCAACTCTAGAAATGTACCCGTTACTATAACTATACAAGGGACAAGGGTTGAGGGTTGTGGGCCCAGAAGCCCCAAGCCCCAAACACTAAAACCTAAACCCTAAACCCCAAACCCTAAATCCCTAAACCCTCAACCCTAAACCCCAAACCCTAAAACCCTAAAACCCTGAACCCTAAGCATATAAATGGGCAAACAGGCCGGGCTACATCTGGCTGCCAGCGCTCCGGCTGAAGCTGGTATCGCGCGGAGACCTCGGCGAAGAATCTGCAGCTTTTAGGGTATAGGGTTTAAGGGTTTAGGGGTTAGTGTTCAGGGTTTAAGGGTTCAGGATTTAAGGGTTTAGGGTTGAAGGGTTTAGGGTTTACTGCATCTCGCTGTGTGTGACTGTAGAGACGCCGTAGAGACTCAAGTGCCCGGTTTGGGGTTTAAGGTTTAGAGCTATAGTCCAAACTCCTAGTATCCCCCTGAAAACCCTCCCAATAGGAACTCTACATAATCACTATAAGACCCCCTTTCAGGCGTTTAGACCCTTATACGATGCCCGCATCTTTGTTGCAAAGTCCGCCTTAACAGCCCTGAACTCCTGCATACCTTTGCGAGATTAGACGTGTGTCGCACAAACGCGCTGCTTCTGTGCTTTTTATCGGGGGCTGTGAGAAATGCTCTCTGGGCAAATTGCAGGTATCTCAACACCCCATACTACAATGGTAGCTTCCCAAAACTAAGGTACCCCAACATAGACTCCAATATACTATAGTCCTTATAGTAGGGACCCCCCAAGAGGTACCCATAATCTTAGGAAACTCCCCAATGCTACACCAGAAATTGTTGCCCCCCAAACCTCGAGCCCTAGAACCGCTCAGGCTCATGAAGTCTTAAACACCAATGCTGCTAAGCGCTGAACACCTAAACCCATAAACCCTAAACCCCAAGCCCTAAACCCTAAATCCTATGTAAACCCTAAACCCTCCTAACAACCCAAACTCCAAACTTGCCGGCAACTTAGCATCGAACCGTAAAAAAACGGAATCCCCGTGCCAGGCAACCATCTGCGTCACCTGTCAAGGTATTGGATCCCCTAATGGTTTAGGGGTTTAAGGTTTAGGGCTTAGGATTTGAGGTTTAGGGTTTAGGACTAGGGTTTAGGAATTTGGGTTTAGGGTTTAGGCTTCAGGGTTAAATTACTAAGCCCCTATATCCAAAACCCTAACTGGATCCCCTAAACCCCTAGACCCTAACCCCTAAGCCCAGTACCAACTCTTACCCTAGAAGCCCAGATAATATGGCATAGGTTCCTGGGTTGCGAGCTAGACAGACGTATATAAGCCATAGTCTCAACTCCCTGAAGGGGGTTACATAGGGGATTATATTGGGGACTGCTATAGGGGCTTTTGTGGGGGGATACTAGGAGTTTAGACTATGGCTCATATAGGGTTTGGTTTTAGGGTCCAGGGAGTGCCAGTGAGCCAATATCTAGGTGCTTGGGCTAGGTATTTAGGATAAGCAGTTGCTGTAGCCCTGCTTTTGGACTCACTTAGAAACTGTTGGGGCAGTAAATCCTTGCGTAAGAACCACAAGAACGTGATGCTGGCTGCGTACGTGTCGAGAAGACATGCAGTAGATACAATGAATCCTGTATGGAACGAAGTACCCCATACTTCGGGAATATGCGAAATTCATGCCAGATTTTTCTGCGACCCTCTCAGGCCTGTAATAAAATACTATTAAAAGTAGTTACTTGGGCTATACTACAATGAAACATTCAAAACAGAACAGCAGGATGCCCGACAAAAAGGGCAACTATATGGGTCTAGGGTTTAGGGTTTAGGGCTTCAAAGTCATAATTTTCTTGTTAGCAACAGCAGGATGCCCGACTGAAAGGACAATCATATGGGTATTCGTCAACGTCATGATTTCTAACACCTGATAGAATCCCCAATACTCCTAGCTCCTCTAGTAGGCATACTATTATCAGGGGATTGTACAAGGCAACCGCCACAACTTTAGCGGGCAATGTTGCGCAACTCCAGCCAGATACCAGAAAATGTAGGTAGGAATTGGAAGAAATGCTCAGGGGTTGTACTTGCAAGTTCAGGGGGTGCTGCAAACAAATTGGTATGAAGGGTGATAATTTGTAGGTTGGGCTGCTGGGCCTGGACTCGGCCACCCTACATGGAGGATTGTCAAATCATCAATACGGCCCTTATATACGGGATGCCTCATAATGCTGTGCTGCAATGCTGGATGATCGAACCGGACCACGTCATAAAGCACTCAGAATACCAATATCCACATGGAGGTGGATAGCAGCATGCGCATGCCCGGCCTTTTCCTCTGTATCTGTTCTGCTAGTCGACCACATGTGGGAATTTCTCAAAATCATGGGTCCGTTTGGGGGATCCGCCAGAATCACGTGCTTGGCAATGTTGCAGGAAACAACAGGACCCAGCATTTCGAGAAATCGGAATGTTGCTGATGTAGCGTGCGTGTTTGCCGCAATCACAACTGCTGTGGGCTGGAGGTAACATACCACAACCAGCACGAATGCTGCTAATGCGCTGTTCCTATCCCCTGGTACAGATTATTCCCCTATCACCCTAGTATAATTCAGTGGTTTCCATTTTCTTTTATACATCACTTTTTTGAAGGAATATTGCTATTGGGACCATTCTCATTGCCGCTGGCATCACTAGTAAAGCTGTACAACGAAGCAGTGACGAGTTGCACCAATGCCAAACAACCCCGGACTGGTCTCTCGCCACTCCTTGAAGAAGTGGTCTCTACCAGCAACCTTGTGGACTTGAAAGGCCCATTGGTCGAAGCCGCCAGGATCTCGCTTGCAAATGGCAAAGCAGTTCATGTCTGATTTGTGGCACATCGCATTTGCAATCAAGGATGCGCGCTCTATGCAGCAGTCGCTGCTATTGTCAGGAAACTCCTCGATCGACCGCCGAATGCTTTCTTCGCAGCCGCTACGGAAAGCATCCCCAGGCATCGTATTCTTGGGAGCTGGTGATGTCAGCTTTAGCCTAGGTTCCCCAGTAACCCCTTAATAATAACGGTACCCTTTTTCCTCATATTCAGCTTTCATAAGGAGACCCCCCAAAGTAAAAAAGGGGAAAAGGATACTACTGAGGTACCTAGTAGCTCAAGATAGCAGTAGCAAGCATGGGAGATCCAGGACTTCCTGGTTGTTCCGCAGCTGGTAACTGCATACCCCCAATTCCTGCCACCCGACGTTCCGGCATACACGATGCAAAGGGAGGGGCTCAAGGTGCAACTTCTCAGCAGCTTAGTGAAGTGGTTCAACTTGTCAAGGCAATTGCCAGAGATAGGGTCCTGCAGGGTAATTTAGAGGGTTTGGGGTTTAGGGTAGAATAATTTCAACTCCCAACTTAAGGCCATTTTAGCACTATTCCCTATATAAACCACCATTTAGGGTGAGGTCGGGTGAGGTTGCTTCAAACTGCCCAGTTGGCTCCTCCATGAGCTTGAAAATGCCATCAATGTCACATGAAGGCTTCAGATCTTGCTCCTGCGACTCTGAACACTAGGGTCCCTGCATCAAACCCCGAAAACAGCAGGTACAGCAACACCCCTAAACTCAAAACCCTAATCCCTAAACCCCTAACCCCTAAACCCTATAAATCCTAAATGTTGAGAACCACTCCTCTTTGCCACCTCCAGCTCCATCGCCTGAATCACGCCAGTTCTGCGCCACCAGCGCCCGGATGGTTTCTTCATCCGGAAAGTCAAACTTGGTGGCTACACGAACCCTGTGCCCTTCTTTCCTCGGCTGGCCCTTGGAATGCTTTTCAAAAATTTTAGTATGTCTTGTCCTATGAAAGGAAAATATTTCAATATCCCAAAGGACAACCCTCCGAGGTTGAAACCATGGGCCTCTAATATGGGCCCTTAACCCTGGGATTCTTACATACCTATTATGTAACCCCATATGTATGGTTTGGGTAAGTATTCCCCATATGGGTACTTAGGACCCGTAAACCCTTACCTTTAAGGGTCCCCAGAATCCCCCTTAACCTTAGAGACCCAGTTTCAGAAAGCCGCGGAAAGCCCTACAAGCATCGGGGCCCAAGATGAGGGGAGTGCCGGGTAAGCAGACTTCCACAGTTTTCAGACAGCCCGGCTCAGGGCGCATGCCCCCCAACTTGTGCCAGGACCTTAACCTGGGTTGTTGTTACTATGTACCCATATTATGGAAACTCCCAAAGAACTTCAATTGCTGTACTAAAGACACCCTAATTTAGTATATACCCATATTCTGGCAATCTAAATCAAGTTCTGTAAAAGGAACCCAGGAACCCTTAACCTAAGGTTTACCCAGTATTATGGGTATGTTATAGTAGTCAAAATTAACTTCCTTAAGAGGAGCCCAGGAACTCCCGCATCATGTCATCCACCGTCCGAGTGGCATCCTTCCAGTTCGATTTGAGGTTTTCGTCCGTCAACACAACCCCACCTGGGCTGCTGCTTAAGGAACTTAACTCAAGTTACTGTGATATGGGTATATGCGATTTCGGGCTTAAGTTACCATAATATGGGAAGATAGGATTCAGGGCTTAAGTTACCATAAGATGGGTATATAATACAGAATACAGTAGGGTTTCCTCATTGTGGCACCTGAATTTAAGTTCCGTAACTATAATAAAAGGAATTTGGTAACCCCAACCGCCAAAATCAGGACCCTATGACTATCATATGATGGTTATACGGTCCCAATTTGGGGGTTGGGGTTACCAAAACCCCCTCATCATTAACAGCAACCTCCTTAACCCTAAACTGCGTTGCTTATCATGGCACCTGAACTTAACTTGCTTAACGGCAACCCAGCCACAGCTATGGTGGACTCCTTCGGGCAATTCTACCATGGCAAGGGCCCTTTTCCCGCGCTTCACCAGGTCAGAAAGTGGCTTCGACAGGTCCTCCTCCTGGGTTCAGGGTTTAGGGTTTGGGTGGGCTAGGGTTACCATAGTAAGAAAGCCCTACTGTCTACTATGTATCCATAGTATGCTAACTTCGTTGAGTAGTGTTTCTTGGTGTAAACCGTTACACCCAGTAAGATTATATTCCTTAAATCTTACTCTATATTGGGTACCATACTATCCCCAAATAAAATACTACTCAGTTGTTGATCCTTAACAGCAACCCAGCTTCAGCCAGGAGGAGGGGACCGAGGAAAGACTCCAGGAGAGACTGCACCTCGCACCAGTTCTCCTGGACGGTTAAGGGGATAAGGGGTGCGGGGGTAAAGGGTTTAGGGTTTAGGCTTAAGGGTTTTGGGTTAAGGGTTTAGGGTTTAGGCTAAAGGGTTTCGGGCTTAGGGTTTAGGCTTAAGGGTTTGGGTTTTTGGGTTAAGGGGTTTAGGTTCCAGGGTTTAGGGTTTAGGGTTTCGGTGTCTAGGAGTGGCGACGTGGACTCTACCGAAGTTGAGTTGAACAAGGTTTTGTGGGATGCGTTGCGGAATTGATCTGCAAGGGTTATAACGGAATAGTCGACTCATTCTCGTATACAGTAGTTTCCCAAAATAGGGGGACCCCAATGTAGACCTCAAAATACTATAGTCCTCATCATAGGGCTCTTGAAAAAAGTTTTGGGAGTTCCTCATATCATTCTACCCCCTTCTACCCTAGCAAATCACATCAGTACTAGCTGGTTACTCACTGCGAAACTAGACAGGAGGGAGAGGCAGACAAAAACTCTGAACATTTTGAAGACCTTCACAGTGTCAGATGTTTGTTGTTTGTAAGCAGGCAATGAAGAAAGGAAGGAGGAAAGAGGGGGGTTTAGAGTTTAAGGTTTAGGGTTCAGCTCACTATTGGCCGGTCACTTTCGCTGGGGTCAAGCCATTCGTTGTCCTCACTGGGACGTTGTTCAAAATCGTGGCTCACAGGGCTCTACTTGGAAGCTCATGGGACGTAGTATTGTAACCGCAGATATGTAGGCTATCCCAATTATAAGTAGACTGGTAGTAAGCTAAATGCGAGAAATGCCCAGGTCGGGACTTCCCTACTCCTGGACTGCTTTGCTACACCTTGCGCCTAAACCCTAAACCCTAAGCTCTAAACCCTAAACCCCAGACCCTGACTCTGACCCCTGACCTCTGTGTCGAAATACCCCCTGTGATGCCAATCGCGCTTGACTAGCAAGACCACAACCTGAAGGGTTCAGGGTTTAGGGTTTTGCGTGTGGTTGAGGGTCGGTTTGTGGGGTTTGGGGTTGCAAGTCTGAGGTTTGGGGCTGAGGGTCTGGCTTTAGAGTTTAGGAGCCTTGCACGCTAGGATTGAGTCAGATTTTACCTATTCATTTGTGAGTTCTTCCATCCACCCCCCCTCTGGGTTTCCCTTAGTTGAACCTAATTCGTTAGACTTGATTCTCCTAAATCAAGTATTATTTCTTGACTCAGCGGGGAATAGGGGAGTAGTAGGGGAATCCTGAACCCCAAATAGCACTTTCCATTTGACTGTCCATTAGATTCTCCGCTGTTGGGCTCATCTGCCTAAAGCTTTAGCCCTATACAACGCCTAAATACCTCTTTGAAGGGACCTAGGGTTTCCATTTCATGTTCCATTTAACTCTTCGTTAAAGCAAAGAACCACCCTAAACCCTGAACCAAAAATCCTAAACCCTAAACCCTGCTAACAGCTAACACACTTGAGACTGCAAGGTGTCAAGCGTGTTGGACCCTTTGGAAGACCAGGCTTTAGCTTGAAGACCCAAACAGTCCAATGTAGCCGTGGCTATCAGAAATCTATGGAACTACCCATGACCCTTCAAATGCACACAAAACCCTGCATCTGCATGTCCGTTTGTAGTAGAATCCTGACCCCACATGCGTTAAGGAGATCGTCCCCCTTAAGTAGATAGAATATGGCTTTGGGCATTTTTAAATGAGATCCCCATATATCCCATATTCTATCTACTTAAGGGGGACTATAAACCCTAAACCCTAAATAGTAGTTTCCATTTTCTTTTCCAGTATCCCTATAAAACCTCTATATAACCTCTATATTCTATCTACTTAAGGGGGACTAGAACTTAGGGGGGACTATAACCCTTCACCACCTAAACCCTAAACCCTAAACCCTAAACCCGGGCTTAGGCCTCCTGCGGATGTTCCTTCAGGAATTGGGCCACTTCTTCGAGAACGCTGCGGAAAGTACGGTTGCAGATCACGGTATGACCTTCCGTGCCAGGGGGATCCGAAGTCAGCTCAGCCCTAGTCCTTGTTTAGGGAGTAGGGTGAGGGTTTAGGGTTTAGGGTTTAGGGTTCAGGGTTTAGGGTTTACGGTGCCCGAAGTCTAGTCAGTCCAGCCCTAGTCACCAAATTATTTTAAAAAAATCAGACCCCGAATTCAAGAAAAAAACTGCCTGCTCTACTCCAGGGCGACGCCCAACACATCCAAATCGCCCGAAGCAGGTACCAACTATAGATTTTTAAGCCTCAACTTAATTATGTTTCAGATTCGAATAAACCCTAGACCCTAAACGTTTTACATACTCAGATGACCAGGGACAGATATAGAGCTGAGATTCATGTCGTCCGAGGCGCAGATCAAGTAGCCGGACTCCTCTCCACCATGGTTTGGGGTTTAGGCTTTAGGGCTTAGGGAGGTAATGATGGGGGTGTAGAGCTAAGGGAAGGAAGAGTATGGGATCAAAGGGTCTATATGTGTCTATGAAATGGGTAGTGAATTTGTTGGCCCCCTGTGGGGTGCCAAATTCTATTTAAAGGGCGCCAAAACAGACTGCCAATTCAACAATCTACCGTTTGCGTTTGGTAGGTGATCTAGAATCGAACTTGATGGTCCCAAGGCCCACAACGGCCATTACGAAAAACATGCGCTACATTGCTTCCTAAACCTATGGGTCCAAGGACCCAAATAATAGGCTCTAAGGGCCCAAATACCATAATATGAATGGTATTTGGGCCCTAAACCTCTATTATTTGGATCCTTGGACCCTCAGGATTTGGGGATAGTTCACAAAATTATGGGAGCTATAGTCTAAACTCCTAGTATCCCCCTTAATAACCCCTATAGTACCCCCCTATGACCATAAGCCCTAAACCCAAGCGAGAGGATCCCTAGACAATTTTTCGACAGGACTTTTAGGCTCTAAGCCCTAAGCACTTTAGACCAACCGCATGTGAGCTATGGTCTCAACTCCTAGCATGCCCCGATATAACAACCTTCAAGGAGTTTAGACTATAGCCTATGTAGAGTGAATAGGTTTCAGGCTCGTGCCTAAAGATTTGAAAGGTATTACCTAAACGCCAAAAGTATGTAAAATAATAGTCCTAAACCCATAATAATACCCATAAAGGCCACTTTTGGGGTCCAGGTAGGGTTTAAGTGAAGGAATGGATTCTGAGGACCATTGTGGGGCATCACTGTGCCCTGTGACTCTGCAAGAACCTTTAAACCCTAAGCCTGAAACCCTGAACCTGAAACCCTAAACCCTAAGCAGGGCTAGAGGATCCTGAATAGTGGGTTGTTTATTGGGTCCTGCCCCCACCCATAAACAGTCTCTACTAGGGGTCATATCAAGAGCTCTATATAACTATATTATATTTATTATCCAACTGTTAATGAGTGGGGGGCAGTACCCAAGGTATCTCCCTAAACCCTAGACCCGAAACGGTATTTAGGAAAGAAGAATAGAACGTATGCCTGTAGAGTCTGGGCAGAGATTTGTCGTTATGTGCTCGGAAAGCTTTCGGCTACTGCCTATGAACCCCAAAACCCTAAAGCCTCCTGGGAATTAGTAGGGAATAAGGGTTTAGGGTTTAGGGTATATTCTGGGGGAATATGTTACATAGGGTTTATATGGGGATTCTATTCAGTTATTCCATCTAACCACCACCAAGAAAGAGTCCTTTCCGCAAAAGAGCTGCAATGCCATCTTGCTGGCAGACCGCCATGATTCCTGCAATTGGCTTCGCCACAGCATTGGCAAAGCTACTCTCAGCTATGCTCGCCTGGGACATGCAAGGGTTGTCTCAACATAGGGCGTCCCGACAAGCCTTAGAAGAATTTGGGATTGGATATGGCGATCCCCATTCAGGATTCTACTGGGGTAGTTTGACAACACTTCCACGAAGCTTCGTTCTCTTACACCCTAAACCATAAACCAAAAGCCTGGCGGGGCTGCTAGGTTTCAGGAGTTCCTCGGGGGTCGCAAGGTCGTCGGAAGTGAGGTTCTGGGTACCTAAACCCTCCAAGTACCTGCAACTGGGCCTGCAGTATCCCGAATCTTGGGGGTAGACAAACTATAGTAGTTTCGGGTTTACATTGGGGTTCCCCTATTTGGGAAGTTACCATTTAAGCCATCATTGAGGGTGGTTGGAGTGTCTTAGTACACTGTCTAAAGCTGCAGGTATAGCCTACACCGTGCTCCCTCGGCTTTGAAACCTGCTGGCAAGCCTGCTGGTGCCCTCGACCATCCCTAGATGATTTACACCGAAGGCCCTCCCAAAAGCAGCCAAAGAAAAATTATCACGATGCCTGATATCAGCACAGGGGCAAGGTAGCCGCCAGAGGCTACGGGCGCAATATTTTTGACCTCGCTGGCCCCGGCATTGTGGGCGCCTGCGCAGCTGCTTCGGTAGAGTTTCTGGACACTTGCCACAACAGGGAGCCATTTGTGGTATGTTGAGCATGGAGGCGGCCAAGTTTTCGCCTGACCCAGACAAGGACTGAATTTGGACATTCCGAGTTTCAACGCTCTTGAGGGGCCGGAAGCTACTACTTTCGTGACCATGACCCTGGGCGCATGCAGAATTTCCCGTGCTCTGAAGTGGGGAACCGAAGCCTTGAAACCTAAACCCTAAACCCTCCATCTTGAACCCTAAACCCTAAACCCTCGATCTTGAACCCTAAACCCTCAACCCTCGATCTTGAACCCTAAACCCTCAACCCTCCATCTTGAAGTGTAAGCCCTAAACCCTCCATCTTGAACCTTGAACCCTAAACCCTAAACCCTCCATCTTGAAGTGTAAGCCCTAAACCCTCCATCATGAACCTTGAACCCTAAACCCTAAACCCTCAGTCTTGAAGTGCAAGCCCCGACACCCTACAGAATCCTTTTAAGAGAGGCTCAGAGCATCCTCTTGTGATCCCCATATACCCCTGGAGCCCTCGTTCTTGGGGTTTAGGGTTTAGGGTTTAGGATTTAGGAGTCATGCAATGCAGTAATAGGGACCCAAAAATGCATAATAATTGGCTGCTCCCATGGTGAGAAACCCACAAGCCCAGTCATATCACCTGGCAACGCAAGCTCGCAAAGGCTGCAAGCTTTGGCAGCTGGAGGCAGCTGCTGCATCCAGGACTCCAGAGGAAAAGACTCCATTCCTAGGACGTTTGTTGGAGTGCTCATAAGCCCTTGGGATCCAAATTGCCCAACGTAGATAACATTGACAGACTTAGGGGCCCAATGTAGGCATTGTTTGTATACCTGGACCCTCAGGGAAAAGTAAAAGGGGTCTGTTTTGTCAGTCTATAGTCTACCCTCCTGAAATCCTTCTTGGGGGAGGTTTGCCCCTCTGGACCTCCAATTTAAATCCCAGAATGATGCCGATCATAACACGTAAATCCCCTTATAAACCCCAACATAAGGGTCAGACTCATCCCTAAACCCTAATCCCTAAACCCTGAACCCTAAACCCTGAACCCGGGACCCTAAACCCTTAACCCTAAACTCCAACCCCCCAACCCCCAAAATGATCCAGATTCCTCCGTCAGCCAGGCCAAGAGGGGCAGGCTTGACCGCAAAAAGCTCAGGCAAAATGCAATGCAAGGGGTCAAGAATTAGAATAGGGTTCCCCTGGTTTTAGGGTTTAGGGCTCTATGGGTTAAGCATTTAGGGTTTAGGGCTCTATGTGTGTAGGGTTGCAGGCATATTCTATTTGCCTAAATCAGGATTCCAACTAAGACTATTTCCCCTCGATTTTCAAGCTTGTACATTGAGACAGCATGGAATAGGCGGCCAAACAGCTTTGTAGCCGGCTCAACCGACACCTATACTGACAAGCTCACTGACCCGGAAGCTACCATCAATACATTCTCATGTAGTTGATGGGCATGGGTCCTTATTAGGGAATATATGCACGTATATTTATATGTATGGGACGATACTAGACTACCAAAGGGACCCCTATGTTCACCCTCCCTTAATGGCAGGTACCTTGGTGAGCCTAATATTTACAGCAGTTCATGTAAGGCCGCTGGATACCTCGATTTTTTGCCTGCCGTGCAAGTTCTACGAATTGGATAGCAGGCAAGTGTACATCTGACCATTTGAATACATGCGCAAACTCTGTGAACAACTTGGTCGTTCTTGAAATTGTAGCCCTCTTCGACCCAGGAAATTTCATGTTGGCTACCTTGCGCGCGTCCCGTACATTCGCGTAGCTGGCGAAGGTTTAGGTCTGAAACAGCCCTGAACCACCTACCTTGAATCCTTGAGCCCGACATCCGTGCCACAAGCCCTACTTGGAGGACCATGATGGACCATGAGCAATTCTCAACTACTTTCACATACACTTACATTGAAACTATAAGGCCCCTAGGTCCCCACGTGTGGTTATAGTTGTCTTACTGACTATAAGTAAGTTATAACCATTTACAGACCTCAAAGTACAGAGCGTGCACAACCCAGGGGGAGTTCCAATCTCAGCCCTTCAGCAGACTGCTCTGTAGGATCCAATAGTCGCTGCAAGGGAACATTGAAAGGTTGCAATGGCCCTTATGAGACTTCCTGGTTGTTACTAAGAATAAAGAAATGGAACCCTTATGGCAGCTATTCCTCTATGCTCGTCCCTAAAACCTACTCCGCCAGGAAAACGTTTCTGCACTACAGGTTCGGCAGGGTGTTGACGGTCGATGTACTGTCTCCCCCAATAATCAAATAAGATTTCTTCCTACAAGGATTCCACGAAGCAGGGCTAAGTTTGCAGGTGGGCGGAGACGACGTTTTCCTTTTTCGAGCCTTATCGTGTAATTCCATCCCTCAATTATGCCTAGGCCATTTTTTCTGGAAGAATACCCTACCTTTGCCAGCTAGTTCTGCGTGAACCTCCATCGCACATGCGCGTTTCTCATCATACCTCCTGCGCAATCCCTAAATGGGGATTGTCCACACTCCTTGCACCGTCCCCGTAGATCCCTGTGTCCCTAGAAGTGCCCTTATAACTTCTAATAAAAATGAGGAACCTCCACATTTGGGGGAAGACAGGTGCTCACCAAAGGGGAACACGGAGCTGATACGAGCACACCTACTAATTAGTGCATCGCTCGAATACAAATGAAAATCGTGGCAACCGTCTTGGCATGGGAGTTTCCCCCATCCGTGTATACCCACGCGTCCCCAAGCAAGCCTCATCAAGTAAATCCCAAGCACTACATAATCCCAGCTTCCATTTCAGTTTCCATGTTTTTCTCCATTCCAGTCTCCACTACTGTAGTTTCCATTGTCTTTTCTATTTCCTAACCCTAGACCCTACACCCTAAACCACTAAACCCTAAATTTCAGCGTTGAGCCCTGGTCCAGTCGCCTAGGAACTGAGGCCGCAGGGGGTGGCCGGCAAAGGTCTGCAGCGCATGGAACTTGGCATAGAAATCGCCTGGGGAGAGGGGTTTAGAGTTTAGAGCTTATGCTTCAGGGTCCCGGTGCCCAAATATAAGGCCTTCAGGGCCCAAAAGCAAATGAACTCATAGTATTTTGGACCTGAAACCTGACTTATTTTGGGCAGTTGGGCCCTAAACCCTCAACCATAACCCTAAATATGGTTAGGAATTAGCTTCTAAGGGTTTCAAGTTCGAAGGCCTCTGCTGCACCAACGGCTAGGGTTTAAGGTTTACGGTTTAGGGTTTATGGATTAGGTTTAGGGTTCAAGGTTCAGGGATTAAGGCTTAGGGGGCCTTTGGAGTTAGGTTATTGTTAGGCCCACCAAAATGACAGAGAGCACAGGAGATGGTGGCAACTGCATCAGGGACCTACAAATTCCTTGTCTCACAAAGGTTCCAGGGTCCCTAAATCCTGAACCCGTAGCCCTGGTCTTGCTTAGGGATGAAGGGACACTATTTGCCGCTGGGGTCTCCAGAAAACTAGCTACTAGTTTCCCTTCAGGTAGGAAAGTAGCAAGCAGAGTAGGATGCGCCTTGTGCAAATTTAGCACTCTAAACTCTAAAACAAAGACCTCAACAGAGTAATTGGCTTCCCAAACAAACTGTGGGTTACTTACTGCTGGCGTTCACAGAGTCCGCACTTTGTTTGACTAGGTACTTTGATTTCAGATGGTTGTGGCAGAACCATGGCAGGTTGCGGCCCGCAAAACTTGCGGCACCCAGAATGGAACCACAATTTTGACCACCCTCCATATATACATGCGCAGGGGCTATCTGAAAAACAAACCGCAGAGTAGAGAGCTTCCTAATCCTTTCCTAACAGGCAGCCCCCCCCCTACCCTTATTGAATAGCGTTCCCAGTATAACCTCAATATGAGCTATAGTCTAAACTCCTAGTATCCCCCTTAATAAGCCATATAATACTCCCCCATATAATCCCCTATAGAACCCCCTTTAAGGAGTTTAGATTATCGTACATATGACCCCTATATTATATACGGGCAGCATGGCTAGCTCGAATCTCCTCCTTGAGTCTTGGAGCCATAGGAGAGTTTTCCAAAATTAGGGGTAGGGTTTAGGGTTTAGGGTTTAGGGGTTGGTTTTTGGAGGTCTTGATAATAAGGAGTCTATTTTTCGGGGTGTTTTCTTGGGGTTCCTCTAAATCCTAAACCCCAGTCCCGAAACCCTCAACGACTCTTGGCGAGGATGCAGTCCCCGTGATGCTTCCTTCATTCAATGCTGCGTTTCACAAGCTACGGGGCAGGAAGACTAACGAGCGTTTAAGGTTCAGGGTTTGAAGTTGGGGGTTTAGGGTATCATGGGGCATGAATGGCATGTATCATAAAGCCCCGATACCAGTCACCTGGTTCTAGGGACCTCCGGAAAGAAGTAGTGGTCTGAAACTCTGAACATTGATCCGTAAAACCCTGAAGCCTCAACCCTGAAGCCTAAACCCTGAACCCTAAAACGCCCTTTCCAGAAAAGCGCCTGCACAATCAGCGCCCATCTGGGAAACATGCTGCTCCAGAGAAACCCCTGGCCCTCATGCTGGGACTATGCAGTGTTTGGGGGTTTGTGGGGTTAGAGTTTAGGGGGGTCCAGGGTTAAAGGCGAAACAGTTACCTGGACCCTCCGATCTAGTTGATTTTTGGGGTGCGGTAGGTTTTTGTGGTTTGGGTTCTTACGAGGATCCAGCCCAAAAGTACTACATTGGCGCGCCTGATTCTAGGTAGGGTTTAGAGTTGAGTTGGGTTCTTAGCAGAATCCTGCTAAAAAGTTCTACATTGGCGCGTCTAGTTGTGGGGACGACTTCTGTGCCGAGCCATTGAGATGGGTGGGATGTTGAAGAGTTGAGATTGGCACTTTACACCCTAAACCCTAAACTTAAATCAAATTGTCTATGGCTCTTTGAGATTTGCAATTTTAAGCCCTAAGCCCTATACACTGAAATTTGGGGGTCTATGGCTGTAGATCTGGGAGTATGCTGGAACATGTAATCATATTAAAGTAATATTCTAGGGCTACGTACGGGTTACAATAGACCTTAGGGATTTATGGTTTGGGGGCATTCTATAGGTTGCTTGCGGGTGGACGTAGATGGGGGCTCCCAAAAACAATCGATCAGGAGTAATGAGTAACATGGTTGTGCATAAGCGGGAACTCCTTGTTTTTGGACACACAAACACTAATCCTAATCTCTAATCCCTAAACACTGGACCCTGATCCCCTCACCCCTAAACCCTAACCCCAAAGCCGTAATCCCTAAACTCTAACCCCTAAACCCTAACACCTAAACCCTAGCCCCTAATCCCTAAACCCTATAAAGCCTAAATCCTAATCCCCGAGCCGGAAAAACCCTGAGCATCCCGAGCCGCGTGCAATTTTCAGCCACAAGGGCTCACAGAAGAGTCGCCGTTTTAGGGTTTAGGGATAAGGGTTTGGGGTTCTACTGTGGGTTTAGTGGGTTTAGGGATTAGGGTTTAGGGTTGTACTGTGGATGCAGGAAATGTTGCACCACCTGATTTAGCCTACACCCCAATGGTTCAAATATTTTCGGGGATCCTAAGAGGTGCAAGATTTCCGCCATGCGGCATAGGGCTTAGGTTTTCGGGTTTCTAGGGTAGTACTACTAAGAGTAGTAGAGCTAGCGGTCGCAGAAATGAGGTAGTGGTACAAGTATAAGTGAAAGTAAGAGTAGTAGCAGCAATACTAATATCACTCCACGACTACCGCTACTCCTCCTCACAGCCACCTCCACTGACAGCAGCGCTCGCAGCACCACTATCACAACTACTATGCGACTATTTACAGATGGAGCTGTAGAAATACGAAGAATGATCATGATGCCAAGAATGCCAAGCTTAAGAGAAACCACGCGTGGAGGTGCAGAGCAGGTCTTTCTGACGCAGGTGTGTAACTGTGCTTCGGCTACGTAGGTTTCTAGGAAATCTCGGACACTATAGGACACTATCTGGTCGTAACTTGGTCTTTTCCCCAAACCAGACCTAAAGCCTATCAACCTCTGTTCATCCAAGTGTCCGTTTCATTACGCACTAAGTGAGTGTTGTTCCCTACCAGGGGCTTAGGAAATACTATCACCTCCTCCCCAACGCCCAAAAGATTGCCACCCTCTTTGGGCGTGATCCGTGTCCCTTGTGAGGTACTTTAATTGAAGGGCTCATCTGAGTGTAGTCTAAACTCCTAGTATCCCCTTCGGATCCACTCCCGCCGTTACCCTTAAGTAGCTGTAAATAACGGAAAGCGGAGGGTTGTTTGGCTTGGGGTGGTGCCTTTGCCCTAGCCAACTCCACAAATGCATGGCGCAATGTTTTTCTGCCAGCGGCAGTCGCCTAAACTCTGCCAACAGCTAGCCAGATCAGCAGCTTTCTTTTGTGGACAATCCGGGCCAAATAAAGTTCTGACTAGAGTTTAGAGCTTAGGGCTTTTTCGGATCCCCTGTGGAAAACATGATCTTGCCCGTATAGAAACTCCTAGGACTCCCAATTACTTGAATGGTGGGCTACTAGCCTATGTAACTCTAGAGTATATAGAACCTAGAACCCGTGATTTGAGCTATAGTCTAAAGCACTACAGGGGTTATTTATGTAACTGGAGCCTTGTAGGGACTACTATCCAATGGTCAGGGATGCCCAGAGCCGGCAGGCGCCGACAACTGTCGATTTGCTGGAGCATGCGTTGGCCTGGATACAATCATCTCTACAATGGGGTCCCCCTAATACCCCACCCCGCCCCCAACACTAGAATCCTCACCCTAAACCCTAAACCCTTTCTAAACCCTTTAAACGACCACAAGGAAAGCGACCCTAATTCTTGGAAGCTCTGCTATCTTAGGAGGATAATGGTAGGGGAGCGAGCGGCACTTAAACATCAGGATCCTCGCAGGGCTCTGGGACCAACATGGGAGCCTGCTTCTGAAGGTCTGTGTCAGGAGTTCAATATAATGTATGTTTTACTAACAACATGAAGCCCAATGACGATGATGATAATGGCTGTATTTTCGCATCAGAATGAAGAAGCAAAGAAGAATCTTGTTGTGATTTTTATGTTGGGACTCGACCCGCCAACGGGCTTCGTAGGCAACCCCGAATCTGCGCCAAGATCCGGGCTGCTGGGTTTCAGCATGATCCGTGACAGCTCTTCCTCAACAGTTTGTTCAAAGATGCGGCGATGGCACCCTAAACCCTAAATCCCTACACTCTACACCCTAAAGCCCTAAATCTAAAACCCTAAACCCCTAAACTCTACACCCCGAAGCCCTAAACCTAAAACCCTGAACCCCACTTCCACCGTCCGGTACCTTGCTACCACTCACGCCAACAACAGTGCCTTGCTTTTCAGAGCAACGCTATGCTTTCAATTCCGTTTGATGGCGTCTGGGATTCTGGTATTTCATGAGAACCTTCGGCATCACCACTACTAGCCATATGTGCATTACCTGATGTACGAGTGATATCTTATATAGTGAAGTGCAATCCGCATCTTTTTGCTTTCTGACTTTTGTCAGAAACCCCGCACCGACCCGAGCACCCCAATTCCTACGAATTACATGATTTTAGGTACCCTAAGTTGGGACTTACGTAGCTTCTGTATGGGTACAATCTGTGTTGCAAGATTTCCTCTGTAGAGATACCCTAAACCCTAGACCCTAAACCCCTAAACCCTAACCCACAAAATATTCCCCTAAAGCTTGTCTGCTTCGAGGAGAAAGCCGCTAGGCAGGTGCTGCGCGGGGTGGTAGGACAGCGGTTCTTGCGGGAAAACTCCGCATTGCCATCCATCTGGGCCCCAGAAAATTCTGACTGAGGGTCTGTGTCAAGTCTTTGAAATGAGTAGCATCTCTGCCATCTTCTGCCTGAAAAGAAAACTTCCAGTCATTGCAGGTTTTTGCTGACCAGCTTCAATCAAGATGGTCAAATAACATTCCCAGCGCAATGAAAATTATGCATCCCTGAGCGCTCCCTAGGAATCCAAGTATACACATAATACCTGCATGGGGCCCTAAAGTCTGCAAATATTACCTACACTGGGCTATTTGGATCCCTATGCATCCCTATGCACTCCAAGCTTCCATTTTATTTTCCATTTGCTCTTCCATTTGATTCTCCATTATTAGGGTACCTACATTGGGCTATTTGACTCCCTAAGGATAGTCTGGGACCCCAACGCCCCCCCTCTAAACCCTAAACCTGAAACCCTAAACCCTAAACGTGAAACCCTAAACCCTTAACCCTAAACCTTAAACCCTAAACCCTAAACGTGAAACCCCAAACCCTAAACCTTAAACCCTAAACCCTAAACGTGAAACCCTAAACCTTAAACCTCAAACCCTAAACCCTAAACTCTAAACCTTAAACCCTATTGGGATCCGTATAGGTTGGATGGCTCCTCGTAAATTCGTGGCTGCGAGAAACCCTTCAGTCCTGATGGAGCTTTGCGTTGCGGCAGCATGCACAAGGGGGTATTACCTGCCTCTTGTTTGGGTTTAGGGGTTTAGGGTCTAGGGTTTTAGGGTTTTGGGTTGTGGGTTTAGGGTTTAGGGGTTTAGGGTCTAGGGTTTCAGGTTGAGGGGTTTAGGGCCTAGGGTTTAGAGGTTTGGGGTTTTGGGGGTTTTGGGTTTTGGAGGTTTTGGGTTGGCGGTTTTAGCGTTTTGGGTTTACGAGTTTAGGGTCTGGGGTTGTTAGTAGGGGCTGTTTAGTCCCAACTGCAGTCTCTATAAGTAACAGCCTCAATAGCCCACTCCTTCAATCCCTGGCGCGGATGGAGGAAACCTTACACCACTCATTAAACCAGGTCGTTGGTACAGAACTTGGCGCAAGGGTTTTCTCCAAGCAACTTGCCAACAAGAGGCAGGATAAGCGGGAGTTCTGCTTGGGAACACCCATTGTTTATAGCTTGTGGCTGCAGAGATTGGGGCCTGCAGAAGGTGACTGACTATCCATCTGACAGGCCACCTCCACATATGAGCCCCTTAGTAGCCCCTGTACTAATACCCTATATAACCCACTATAAAACACCCTTCAAAGAGTTTAGACCACAGCTCATATAGAGTTTAGGCAGTATTGGGATTTGAGTGGGTACAACACTTAATCTCTAACCTGATACAATAGAGGAGGTTACCTTAACAAGGGAAAATCCGCCAAGAACCAACCCTAAACCCTAAAGTCCCCAAACCCCACACCCCCAAACCCCACACCCTAAACGTGTCACATAGGCCCAGGCTCTGCCGCCGTCCTTAAACTTTGTAGGTTCAGGGCTCACATCTCGAATTACTCACTGGTTGTAAGCAGGGACTGGAGGAATGGATCCTTATAGTAGCCTGTATCGGGTTTAGGCTTTAGGGTTTAGGTTACAGGGTTCAGGGTTTAGAGGTACCCTCCCCGAATTGCAGTAGTTTTCCTTTCTTTTCCGTTCCTTCATACCTGAATGACAACCAGAAAGGCTATCAACTGCAAAAACGCCCTAAGGGCTTGCATGTGTTGCTTCCGACGAGATCTTCAGAGGGTAGGCAAGTAAGCTGAGGTGTATGTATGGATTGTGTGTGTGTGTATGCACATCCATGCAAACATACACACGCAGGTAGACAGTTGGATACATACATACATACATACATACATACATACATACATAAATACATAAATACCTACCTACGTACGTACATACCTACATACGTACATATGCACGAATATACTATACGTACATGCGGTTGTGCGCAGGTGCGCATGAACGTCATGCACATCATGTGTCTGCTGCATAACGTGTTCAAAATAGGCAATGCAAACACTGTATGCAGTATATGCCTGCGCGCGCCTTATGTCCCGCATGTCGCCGTATGTAATGTATGTCATGCCGGTAGTGTAAGTAATGTATGCGGCCTATGCTGTGCATGTACAAATGTGGGCATGTGCATACGTACGCATGCCTGCGTAGATGCATGCTTGCACGCATGTGTGTATGCATACATGCATGTATGGAAGCCGAGAGTGCTATGCATGCAATGCAAACAATTCATGCCATGCAGGCTGTGTATGAAACTTGTGCAAGGTGTGCCAAGTATACATGTATGCAACATATGGTCTGAATGTAAAGTATGTAAGTTTTGTACTGTCAGAAGTGATGGAAAGCATACGCATATAGTATGGAATACAGAAGATCCATGCCTTACATGGATACTACACACACGGATAACAATGGGCAGGCCTCTTAGTTTGGTGCCAGAGGTAGGCACAGCGGTGGTTATCATCAGGCCCAGTATGAAAATGCCCTACTTGAGGCGACTTTCCACCCCCCTTGTTAACTTCCCAGGCCCTCTGATGTAGCTTTTTTTGGGCATACCACAAAACTACCGCATGTGAAACCAACAAGGGAACTACATAGGAGCCTTTGCGCATCTGTTAGCCTTCAAGAGAATTCTAAGATGATCTCCCGTCATTGTGGTTATCTATATACACTTACATCAGGTGACAAGGTGCCTATAATCTCCTGTGCGCTTAGGAAAAGACTGGGATGGGTTCTTGAGACTAAATAGCGGGACTACTATAGGCCCCCCCCCAAAACCATCGTAAGTAACGTTTAGATAGCAGCTATAGCACCTCTAACACTAATATTACGCCCACTACATACAGTCTGGCAGAGCACTACGGTAGGGCTCCGTACAGGATGACAAAACTGCCCGGACGCCACCCCTGAGGATTTGCCTTGCTAGTTATGGCGCTTGAGGGTTTAGGGCTTAGGGTTTAGGGATTAGGGTTTAGGGTTCAGGGTTTAGGGTTAAGAAGTTTAGGTTTTAAGGTTTAGAAGTTTAGGGTTTAGGGAAGCTCTGTCCATAGCTTTAGGACGTTGAGGCTATTGGCCCACAGCGGTCTAGTCTGGCTGAGCTTTTAAGTCAGCTCTCTACCCTCCCTGTCAATGCCTTAGGTACTCAGCTAACGCGCTACGCCGGGGGCATAACACCCCCCCACCCCGCTTCATCATCAGGAGTCTACGAAGAACTCTCGTCACATATCGTCTGTGCCTGTGCAGGTCTCAAGCGCTTTGCGCGTTCCCTGCACAGGGTTGCGGTCTGAGTGAGCGCTACCATAGAAACCTGAATATCTCAAAACGTTCTTCCGCCATGGCCAGTGAATTCGGGCTGTATACACTTGTACAACATAGGGCTTTCAGCGCACCATACCCTGAGTCGGGTGATTCAGGTTTCTATGCCAATTAGCCTGCTTTGTTGTACGTGGTTCCACTTGTAGCATTCTGAGGTTCAAAACCTGAGCGTGGCAGGGATGGTTAAGGTCTAGGGCTTAGGGTTCAGGGTCAAACCCTACACCCTAAACCCTAGAGTCTCTCAAAACATCATGCAAGGCTATCTACAAGAAGGATCTTCACCTACGTAGAGGCTTGAGAATGCATAGACGCCTGTCTAGAAAAATCACATCGGCCTTGTTTCTATCCCTGGGGGGATCCAAGTTGTAAGTATGACCTACTTTGGGCTTTAAAGAATGTAAATATTTCCTATACAGTGGGCTATTTGGATCCCTGTGGGGTATAGCCTACCGGCTGAAGTCAGCCCCAGTCATATTTAGAAACCAGGTTTAGGGTTTAGGGCACTGCGCGCAAAGCTTTTCCAGTTTCCGCGTGAGGTTTCTGATCGTGATTCCGTTCAGCCGCGCTTAAACTTCACCACACTTCCTTCCAACAAAAGCCCCTAACACCGCCAAATCCTGAACCCTAATCGAGCCCAGCTGCGAAGATTGATCTGGTTCTTGCCCACTTCGCGGACAGTTTTGTTTATGTGGTCAATTTGCCTTAGCTGCATGGTCGAAGCTCTTAAGCCAGTGCTGCACTACACCTCAACACCAACTCTTCCAGTTCCTCATAGGTACAGGCACATCTTGAAATCACACTTGCATACTCTGACTTAATAAAATGAAATTTGCTTACTGTATCCAACAATGATCCAACCATGTGGGCGTGCGCGAGCCAAAATCAAGAAGCCTGTCACCTGAATAATGAGATCCTGGATACGGGACATCCAACAAGGCCACAAGCCCTAAACCCTAAACGGCAAGAATAATCCTCCAGGTTATGACTCCACTCATCAGGGATAATGGCAACCATACCAGCGTTCTGAGTATAGATTCCTCTGATGCCACCACTACTGGGTGGGGCACCTAACCCTAAACACCCAACCCCCAAAGGTACTCCCCGTGAAGCGACGAAGGTCTATTTCATCAGAGGCTCCTATCCTTCCCGAATCTAAACCTTATAAACCCTAAACCCTAAAACCTTAACCACGTTGACTCCAGGGGTCGCTCGGTAACCTTTCATATAAAGTAGCTAGGCTGCCATTTACACACTTCTGTAGATTCCCCCTCTACTGGGTTGCTGTTAAAGAACT
>CAJNIZ010007724.1:55286-67043 GCA_905231905.1 Symbiodinium pilosum
TTCCTTAACAGCAACCCAGACCAAGCCCTAAACACGATCCGAGTCTCAGCCTTCTTTAGTAGGATTTTACCCTTAACCTTCACGTAGGGTTTAGGGTTTCCCTAAACCCTACCTGCTGGGGTAAAATCAATTGACCTTGTTGCTTTTCGTGAAGCCCACGTGCGACTTTCTCGACATCGGGAGAATTACCGTCATGGGTCTTAGGGATTTCTGAGGATTAAAAGCCAACTCCCGGGCAGCTCCAATTGGCGGATTCCATTACACAGTCTTTGGGTGTCTTGGAGAAGGTTCCGTTTTCTTGCTTCATCTAGCCGCATTTGGTATCTTGTTCCGGCCTTATTGGGCACGCTATCCGTCCAAATGAGCCCCTGCAGTAAAAAGTACCTAAACCCCGTGTGTCTGGGAGTTGTGTCCTACTTTACACCCTGAACCGATGAACCCCTAAAACCTAAACCCTAAACCCATATTTCACGAAAGGTGCTTCCAATGTCAAGGTAAAAGCTCAACGTGCGAGCTCTCCACCTGTCAACCCTGTACCCGCCCCGCCCCAATAGGGAAGATGGGAATAGATGATGGTTTAGGGATTAATTCGGATTTAGGGTACTTGGGTTGCTGTTGAGTATCTTGAATACAAGTTGCCATAACATGGATATATGGTAAAATGTAAATACCATATGGTAAATGTACATATCATGATTTCGTACGGATAGTACTTGCGCTTAACTTCGCACACAGCAACCCTGAATCCTAAGCTTACTGGGGCTTAGCAGGGAACAAGGGAGTACATTGTGTAAGAATCATGTAGGGACTATATTCCCTTCTTCCCTACTAAGAACCAATAACCCTAAGGGTCCAAGGACCCAAATAATAGGCCTTTAGGTCCCAGATACCATTCATATTATGGTATTCGGGCCCTAAAACCCTCTGATTTGGGTCCTTGGACCCCAAGGGTAAGTGAGCCAAGGTGCCACAAGATGTGAGCTTGTATTGCCTGCTCAACAGTCTCCGGGGAGAAGACAATACAGCGGGGCCTGCGTGAGGTCCTGAACCATCCGGGCTATAGAGGGTTTAGGGTTTAGGGCCTAGGATGTTGGGTTTAGGGTTTGGGGTTTAGGGCTCAGAGTGTTGGGTTTAGGGTTTTGGATTTGGGGTTTAGGGTTTGGGTTTAGGTTTTTGTGGTTTAGGATTTTGGGTTTGGGGTTTTGGGTTTGGGGTTTTGGGTAAACCCTAAAAAGAACTGATGTTCAGAATCTTGTGGTTTGCCCATTCGCACAGAACCTTCGCTAGCTCAAGGCCCACAGCCACCATCACCATGGAGCGGGCGAAGGCATCAAGGGGAGCATGAGCCCCGAAGCTTTCCTCACCGATCCCTGTTGCACTTCCGCCTCGTAGCCTCTTGCACTAGCATCAAACACATATTGCAGAACTCCAGGGTTTCAGCGGCATCCCTCTCGCAAAGAAAAGCCGTAGGGACCACAACCTTGAGGATACTCAGAAGGGCACCACGTCCCTATACAGGACCCAGGGATATGCAGTAGGGATCCGACAGGACCTACACACGTAAGCGCGAAACATGCAAAAGGGACGGCCCTCTCATGATTCTAGCCCTGAACCCTGTAAGAACCTGGTATCAAGCAAAACTTTGAGGGTCCAAGCATCCAAATACTGGCTTTTTGGGATTGTAAGTACTATAGTGTGAATGGTTTGTGGCACTCAAAGCCTATAGTCCCCCTCAAGTAGATAGAATTTGGCTTTGGGTGTATTATAGAAAGATCCCCATGTATCCCATATTCTATCTACTTAAGGGGGACTATAATGTGTTGGCACTTGGGCCCTCAGAAGAAAAAGACACGAAGGTAGCGGAAAGCATTGAAGAATAGGCTACGGTCGCAGCAGCTATCAACTGTCAATGGGCGAATGGGCATACTTAGGCTGCATTCTTACACACGACCCCACATTAGGACAAACCCCCGGAGATGGACCCATTCGAAAAAGATCATAGCAAGGAATTCAAAGGTTCTAGTGGGTGCGCCCTGCAGGGTCGGGGATCTTGAATACTGCTTGCGCAGCGCAGGGAAGCTGTCAGCAAAATAATGCCTGCGACTGTGTTGCTTCCACTGCACCAGACATCCTGCCCTCAAACCAGCATGGACTTCATCCAGGGATGCTAAAGTCTAAGGAATCCCCTGACAGTTTGAGTTGATCAAAGCTAGGACCCCCTCAATTCCCGCAATAACACGATGGATCTCATAAGCGCCTCGAATCAAGGGCAGATTGACATGCTTCGCTAGAACCTACCTGCCTTCCATTTGGATTTAGGGTTTAGGGCTTTCAGCCCTAAACCCTTACCCTGCAATTTAATGGCTTCCATGTATTCCCAACACCTTTCGTTCCTTGACTCCAAGCCCCCAGCTCTAAGCCCGGAAGCCGAAACCCAAAAGCCATCTCTTGGCATCTGGTCTAGGGTTTAGGGTTCAGGGTTTAGGGTTTAGAAAACAGGGTTAGGGTTTAGGGTATAGGACTTGCAGCTATAATGGAGAGTCACAGGAAAATCATGTGGAAAATGAGGCTCAGAGGGATGTAGCGGGATTCGGGGCTCGGTAATTACAACCCTACCACCCTACCTGTAACCCATCTAACAGCCCCATCTGTCCAACAATATAATTCTAAATGATTTGTAAAGTACATTTGGGGGGTTCCCAAAATTAGGGGTACCTTTTTGGGGGTCCCAAAAATAAGGACTATAGTATTTGGGGCTCTATATTGGGGTCCCCCTATTTTGGGAAACTACCATTTATTGATGGTTGAGAACCATCCGTGGACCTCCAAGTGGCGTCTGATACGATCCCTATAAGTCCCATAACCTCAGTTTCCATTACATCTGTCTTGTCTTTTTCAACGTGGTTCTCCATCATCTTACCCATATATTCAGGCCCCTAGACTTAAACCCAACTTCTATATAAGATATGCCTACATACCCCCTAAGCCCTAACCCCTGTGAACCCCTTCCAAAGGTCCCTACATCACAGAACCCCTGTCCTTTTCGAAATGGTACACAGGGCCCCACACCTACATCCCTTTATAATTACCCTTTAGAGGAGGTCTACTAGGCCATCTGTCTATTCTTTGTGGACACTAAACCCTAAACCCTAAACCCTAAACCCTAAGCCCTAAACCCTAAACCCTAAACCCTAAACCCTAAACCCTAAACCCTAGCTTAACCTCTACGGAAGCCCAGGCGCTTCTCATCGGCCGGAAGGCACAGACCGCGATTCTCGTGATGCTCCTTTATGACCTCAGGGCTTAGGGTTTAGGGATTCAAGGATTCAGGGATTTAGGGTTTAGGAGTTTTTGGGTTGGTTTTTAGGCTTTAGGTGTTGGCTTTAAGGTTTAGGATTTATACTCTTCAACGACATCAGGGACAATTGTGTGATGTTTGGAGAGGGCTGCGGGGATTTAATGACAGTATTGTGGAGGTGATAAGGAAGTTCCTCCAACAACTTTGGCGATTATTTCCGGATCTGTAAACAGGGAGATTGCAACTAGTTAAAAATTGTTTAAGACACCAACAGCGGTATAGTACTTAGTACTTCTGATAGTCCATAGACTGCTACCACAAGTATGTCTGGCACAAACCCTCTCACGTTTGAGCTGTGCTAGCCTTCCCTAAACCCTAAACCCTAAACCCCTAAACCCTAAGCCCCAAACCCTATCTGGCCATGCTCCCTAAGGCCGCTCCAAGCGACGCATCCGGCTGAAAGCAAGGGGGGGCTCAGTATAGTATATTATAAAATATTATGGTATATTATAAGATATCTTAACATAGTTTAGTATATCATAGTTCATATGCCCAAGATCCATCGCCACCCTTCCCCCCAAGTACCTTTTATACCCTTTGTAATTCCAGTCTCTCCCTGACCTGAAAAAGCCCGGACGCACCGGGGTTGATGGTTCACCCGCTTTTATCGTTTCGTGGCAACTTGTTCTGTAATTAGCATGCACATGATCTGCATCAGTAGCCCCAGTTCGGAAGGACACCCATCTGTATAAGATCTTTTTGTAATTCCATAACAGTTTCATGGGTTGTATACTAGCCGCAGCACGATTCCCCCGGATTTGCCGCGATTAAAGCCAACAAGCTTGACCTTCGCGGAGGTGGTGCAGCCGGGAGTGGTTGGGGAACCCCTAAAACCTAACCTACTAGTTTCGGGACAATTGAAGATTGGTCGGCAAGGGGCTTGTAAGACGTCGTCAGCAGTTCCGATGTCGAAGTGGTGGAAAGGCCGGTGCAGAACAAGCCTGGCTTCTTTGAAGGTTCGTGGGTATGGAACCCTAAACCCTAAACCCTAAACCCTAGCCTGGCTTCTTTGAAGGTTCGTGGGTATGGAACAGAAAATGGAAGGTTCTAAAAGGCACAGGGTGGCTAGTTGGGAAGGGAGAAATGGAATAGAGAATTCAACGAACTATGTACAGGTCCCCTGCCTAAGGCCTACCATGAGCAGGGGATTGATATGCTCATACCAGTTATAGTCCCCCTTAGGTAGATAGAATCTGGCTTTGGTATGTTATAATAAGATCCCCATGCACCCAATATTCTATCTACTTAAGGGGGAGTATATGTCCCTCAACTAGAAAACCCGGAAATCCTTAACCCTAATGCCCAGAAATAGGGTCTAGGGTTTAGCGTTTAGGGGTGCTCTTCACCCTCATGGCCCAAACAATGAACCCAAATCCTTAGAACCCCTAACCCTTAACCCCTCAACCCTCAAACCTTCGAACGCGGATTTCCCAGCGCAGACAAGTGGCATGCCATAAAGCCTATATGCCCCAAACCCTCTGGAACCTAAACTCCATAAACCCCGTATGAAACCCTAGAAATCCCCTTGTCAAACCTGGCTCATGGGACTTAGTTAACTGCATCAGGCCAGAAATGTTTAGTAAGTCCCATGAGCCTCCAACCCTCCACCCTAAACCCTGAACCCTAACACCTAAACCCTAAACTCCCCCTTAAGTAGATAGAATGTGGCTTTGGGTATTTTAGAATAAGATCCGCATCCTGAACCTAAACCCCAAACCCTAAACCCTAAGCCGCGCGGCATGTCGGGGTTCATGATGAGAGCCCTGGCGAGGCTTATCTTGACCTGTCAGGGATTTGGGCTTAGAGAGTGGAGTGCAAGGTAGTGGCCCCTGATTGAAGTTTATAACAGCAGTGCAGAGATACATAAGAATTCACAAGGGTGTGTAGGGTTCAAGGGTGAAGGTGCCCAAATAGTTGGAATAGTGGAGAATCAGGTGGAACAGACAAAATGAAAAGCGAAATGGAAGCCGGAATCATCCAGGGGTCGGAACAGGGTTTTGGACATGTATATAAAAACAGATTAAGGCTGAGTAAGCATATTCATGCCACGCTCCACAAACTAATGAAGCCTAATAAGCCTCAATTTTGGTTCCCAATACCCCTTTACGGAATTTGTGGAGGCCCATAACCCTAAACCTTAAACCGTAAACTCTAACATAGCGTCCTTAGTTTATGGAGGCCCATAACACAAACCCTAAAGGCCCTAAACCCTGAACCCTAAGCCCTTAAACCTGGAGCCCGTAATAGCCCCAGGATTGGGGGTTTCCCAAGACTAGTGGTCCCTTTTAAGGGGATGTATGGGCTTATATAGGGACTTTATAGGGATACGTAAGGCTTAGCAATACATCACGCTTGGGGCTTTGCAAAATGACCGGTACCTTTTTGGGAGTCCGCGTAATGAGCATTCTCGTGTTAGGGATCTTTCTTGGGGTCCCCGTATGGATTCTCACGACAAGGACCCTAGTTTCAGCTACAATGCAATAATTTGTGTGGTATTCCTTTTGGAATCGCATGCAGTACTTACGTAGTCTTTCGTGTACCTCTGTATAATGCCCATTAGCCACTACGAACGCCTGGGTCCCTACAGGCCTTCCCATGTCAGAAACTACCTTGTAAGTCTGCACCAAAGCTCTAAACCCTAAACTCAAAATCGAAAACCATGTGGCAGACGTGCTTGAAAGCTGTGGCAAGGGAGCAACGCGCGCACAAACTAGCATGGAAGCCTGAAAAATGGGCCATAGAAAGACTAGTATCCCTTTACAAGGCAGCCATATCAGCTTCCATGTTGGTTTGGGGGCCGGTCGTTGTCAACCTTGTGTGGGTATTCCCCCCGGCAAGCCCCGCCCCCCCCCCCAAACACTATTATCTTTACTCTGCGCATCCGAATAAGGGGTTGCCAACTTGCAGGAATTCACCATGTGCCGGTCTCAGAAGTTTCCGAAGCATCCTAAACCCAAACCTAAACCCTAACTCCCAAACTCTAAACCCCAAACCCTAAACCTAAATCCTAAACACCCTTAGCCTAAATCATCAACCCTAAATCCTAAACCTAAACCAAAGAAACCAACAGCTGTTCCCAAACTCCGGAAGGCCTTCTCGGTGTAGGTCAATGGCTCTTGCCACAGGTGCTTGCTCGACTCCTGGCCACGGCTTAGGGTTTCGGGTGTAGGGTTTATGGTTCAGGGTTTGGGGTTCAGGGTTTAGGGTTTAGACAGCCTACAAACGGATTATGGGGTTCTGTCAAGAAGTATGGAGAGCATAAATTTGAGAAACCTCCATACGAGCCATACTCTGAACTGCTATATCCCGCTTTCAGGAGTTCAGACTATGTCTTATATGGGGTTGGGCTCTCACAGAAAAATGTTGCTCTTTCTCAGGCTCCATGTCGTAGTTCAGGGCCCTAGGAGCATTAGGGTAGATACTACATAAGGCCTTCCGGATGTCCCTACACCCTGAACCCCAAAATCCCTAAACCTAAACTCTAAGTTTAGGGTTTAGGGTTGAGAGTTGGGGGTTTAGAGTTTAAGACTAAATTCCTTAACCTAAGCCTAAACGCTACTGGATGCCTCTGGACCTGCCTCATGCCCGAATCACAGGTTCTCAACATACGGGCCCGTATAGGGGGTGTATAGGGACTACACAGTGATACATGAGCTGTAAACTCCTAGTATCCCCCTTAGTAAGCCCCATAGTAATCCCCTATATATGCCCCCATATAACCCCCTTTAAGGAGTTTAGACTATAGCTCATATGGGGTTTAGGGCTTACAATATTCAAGAGTTTGGATGCAAAGCGGGCCTCGACTTAAGGAGATCCCAGACCCTCCGCCTACGCTCTATTTAGGCCTAAGTACCACTATAGGGGCCCTATAACCTCAATTGGGTAGTGTTCTTTTTGGTGGTTGAACCTAGTAAGATTATATTCCTTATATGAAATACTATACCCCGACAGGAGGATATAATCTTACTCTATAATGGGTACCACAGTATCCCCACATAAAATACTACTCAATTAAGGGCACTAGGCGGAGGGTCTGGGACTGTAGATCCCCGTACGGGACTGTGGCCTATGCCTTTCAAAGCGGCAGAGTCTGCGGCTCAGGTCTAGGCTTCGCTTTCATCACAAATTGTATTAGGGTTTAGGGTTTAGGATTTAGGGTTTAGGGTTGAGGAGTTAGCGTTTTGGGCATGATAGTGCGGTGCATGGACGGAATCCAAAGCATACAACAACTCCAAGGGTTTAGGCGCTTGCCCGGGTCAATTTCGTACATCAATTGTAGCAGAAGGCGTTCGGCTTTTATACCCTCATCTTGTCGCATGAGGAGCAATGCAGAACTATTCTATCCCCTGTATATCCCGAAAATAACACAGTCGTGGAGGACCCGCTGTTCGTTGTAAATCCTTGAACTCCAAACCGCAACTATCCCCATAGAGCCCTATATGCCACACCACAACCCTTGGAACCTCTTTATAAACCCCCCCCCCCATTTTGCCCCACAGGACACTACAACCTCTTGAAGTAGCTTGAAATGTTGCTGCTCCACCTGCTTTATGTCAGCCGCTAAATCTTGCGGGTCCAAGTTTGGCAGCTCCATATAGCTCCCTGCCCAGCCAAAGCATGGAGTTTGGGGTTCAGGGTGGAAATTGGATGGTGCCATTAGGAGTAGTAGGGAGCTGGGCCCTCGATTACAGCTCCTGTGGTAGATTTTTGTGTTTGGATGCTACGGAGACACCCCAACCAAACAAAAAGAACCAAATTCAAGAAGTACGCAACAAAATTCAAGAAGTACATAAGTACTGCGAAGAGTCCACCATATGCGGATGTGCGGGGAATCTGAGGCTCCTAAGCCCCTGGTTGCAGCTTAGGTTCAGGGTTTAGGGACCCATTTGGGGACTTGACTTGACTGGGCGAACCACACAGCAAGCATCTACTGTCATTAAGCGTTCCCTGCGGGCCGGCTACGACAGCATGCAAGTCAGAAGAACAGCACCTAAATGAGCAGGTAGTCAGCTCATGAATGGATTGCGCACAGGGTGCATACAAATTGGGAAACACTGAACTCACCTCTGGCTAGAAGAGAATGAAGGAGTGGATACTTATAGTAGCTCCTACATACTTCCCAAGAATGTCGTAATATCCCTTTTTTCCATTCATTCATTATTGATTCATGCATTCATTCATTCATTCCTTCATTCATTCCTTCATGCATTCATTCATTCCCTCATTCATTCAGTCATTCCCTGCTAACTCTAAACCCTGAACCAACCATGTGGAATTAAACCGTGTCTGCAGTGACAATCCTGTGGGGTCCTATAGTGAGTACATGAAGACTATATAAACGCCTCAAAAGTGTAGGGTTTAGGGTTTAAGGTTTAGGGTTTAGAGTTTGGGGGGTTATATGGCGGATGATAAAATCGGGGACTACTCTACGGGCTAGTAAGGGGGATACTAGGAGCCGAGACTATACCTCAAGTGCGCGGAACTATTTGCAGTGACTGTAGAAGGTACTTACTACATAGGGGACCATATAATGATCTTTTAGGCATTAGTTTGCGGATTTACGCCCTGCCGTCCTTTCAACATCAGTACAATGTATGTGTTGGTTAGCCACAGGCATGTAAAAAGAACACCAGAATAAAGCCGTGCTGTCTGTGAAGCCTGCCAATTGTACACCCTAAACCCTAAACCCGTATGCAAACTCCCACAACCAAAAGGAGGTGGGACCTCTTGTGAGGACTTCAGCAGCAGCCCATGGTTTGGAGAAACAACCCAACAACTTCAAGTGAAGTAGCACAGTAGACTCGCGATGACTCCATGCCTAAACTCTGAACCCTGGCAGACCCACAGACCCTAAACCTACGAAACCCTAAACCTTGGGTTATTCCCCCTTACAGCAACAGTTACCGCAAGGGGTACTAGGAAGTATAATAGCCCCTTAATAAGGCCCCCTTTAAGGACAGTTACTGGGTGGGGGAATGACCCAACCTAAACACTTAACCCCTAAACCCTAAACCCCTAAACCCCTAAACCCTAAACCCTAAACCCCTAAACCCTAAACCCTCTTTGGCCTCCCTGCATGCTAAGCGTTCGCGAGCTCCTGCAAAGCAAAAGGAAGCTTGGAGTGCTACATGGTGCAGATTGGAATCCTAGAAGAGCTGGGGGTTTCCCAACATTAGGGGTACCTTATTGGGGGTCCCCATAATGAGGATTATAATACTTTTGGGGCTATATTGGGGCCCTCTTATTTAGGGAAACTACCAGCTGTTTTAGGGTTGAGGGTCTCGGGTGAGGAGCTACATGCCCACCCTTAGTAGTTCCTTCGTACCATGGCGTATTGGCAGCACCACGTCACCCTAAGAAAATCAACAGCCTGAAGTAGCATGCTTACAAACTCTGAGCCTAAGAATACACATAACAATACGAACAATGATGATTACAAAAATGATGGGAATATGAATGTCAACATAAAAAAACATAACACTAACAACGAGAGTCCTGAATAAAACTGAGAAGAATACACATAATAACTATAATAAGGACAGTAACAATCTTCTCCTTCTCTGACCATAAACCCTAGACCCTAACCGTAACCCTGAGTCCTAAATGGTTCACCCAATTAAGTTCAGTTTATGGCTCAGGAAATATACTGCGAAACTAGCAACTTGAGGTGCTTAGGCAACTTCGCCGCCTGAAGGCCCTGGGTTGGGATAGTTGGGACCATGAACTACCAGGATTGTGGGATCTAGGGTTTGGGGTTTAGGGATAAGGGGTTTAGGCTTTAGGTTTTAGGGGTTTAGGGTTTAGGGCTCAGGGAGCTGCCGCAGGTCTTCCCCTGTGGACATAGAGATCGGGAGCAGAATGCACGCTCCCAGGGCCCTACTTAAAGGTTTAGAGTTTACGGTTTAGGTTCACGCGTAGGTATGAGTCATCAATTAAAAGCAGAATCATAATCAGAACGACTAGCGGTAGTTTACTTGAGGAGGCTTACAACCCCACTTACTTGCATATATGCATCTCTACATTATGTATGTATATATACACACACTGTATGTATCTGTGAAGCGCATGGTATACCCGGAACTGTGACCTGAAAACCCTGAACTCTAAACGCTGAACCTGAAACCCTTAACCCTAAATCCGAAATCCTAAGCTCTGAACTTCAAGCCCTAAACCCTGAACTTGAAACCCTAAACCCTGAACCAGACCCCCTAAACTCCAATCTCGAAACCCTGTCCTTATTTAATCCAACCTTAATAGCCCTGCGCTTGAATTTCCTAAATCCTAAACCCTATACCCTAAACCCTAAACCCGAAACCTTGAACCCTAAACCCTAAACCCTAAACCCGAAGGATAGAGGCCAACTTGAGGGCTCAGGGCTCTGAGACCTTGGGGAGTAGTGGGGCCTTGGAGCCCCTACTCTGCAGCTTTGAAGGTTTAGTTTAGGATTTAGGGTTTAGGCTTTAGGCTTTAGGGTTCAGG
The DNA here is from genome assembly GCA_905231905.1 of Symbiodinium pilosum. Taxonomy (NCBI): domain Eukaryota; class Dinophyceae; order Suessiales; family Symbiodiniaceae; genus Symbiodinium; species Symbiodinium pilosum. The sequence goes on from CAJNIZ010007724.1 coordinate 66,124, forward strand.
GTTTAGGGTTCAGGGTTTAGGCTTAAGGGTTTTGGGTTTAGGGTTCAGGGTTTGGGGTTGAGGTTTTGGGGCTTGGAGTTTAGAGTTTGAGGTCCCTGGAGGCTTCTGGAAGCCTGTGTAATGAAAGTCGGACATTGACTCTGTCTTCATACGGCAGACCGTGCCCTTTCTCCCCTCAATCTTCGAGGGTCCTAAAAACGGGCGGTCAGTCTTCAAAACAAATCTGAATGCGAGACGTACAGGAAACTGGCAGGTGGCGAGCGAAGGAAGAACAATTATTGTAGAAATGCTACATCAAAAGGGATTTTGGGAGGGTGGTGTGGAGACTAAGAGGGGCCGTGCTATTTGTTTGGACTTGAGCTGCTGAAGCCGAAGCCCGAAACCAGAAGCCCTAACTAAACCCTCAATGTCCTTGGCTCGTTGCCCGTCAAGGGCCTTGGCTGACTTGCAGATTACAGTACTGTAGTAATCTGGGTTGCTGTCAAGGAACTTAACCTAACTTACCTCCATATGCGTATGTAGTAAGTAACAGCAACCCAGTACTTGGTGCCGAGCAGGGTCTTTGGTGTCAGACGTAGGATGCTTGTAGAGCGCTTGCTGTTGTGTTTCAATCCCATTCAGTTGAGGCGTCCATCACGCCTTTGTGACTTTTTCCCTACCTCGGCTTCACAATTGAGGGTCCTTTTGTTGGGCTGCCCCCTGCAGTTGGGAGTATACTATTCTGGAACTATCCGCGTCAGTATAATAGGCGTCCGCACTTTTGACTTCCCACGATGGTGCGTTCTTGACTCTCAGGACATTTATTTCATCAACGTCGCGCATGCACCCCTTTTCAGGTAACCCCATGCATGCCCTGTGCCTGATACCTGTCGTTCCCCACCCTCGCAGTGGGGTGGTTAGATTTTAAGGTAGATGTTGTC
>CAJNIZ010007724.1:82557-98646 GCA_905231905.1 Symbiodinium pilosum
AACCCCTACCTGGACCCTCCAATGTAGTTCCTTTTTGGGTTTGCTATGGTTTTTTGGTTAGGACTCTTATTAGGACTACCAAAAAGGTACTACATTGGAGGATTTAGGTAAGCTTCACATGCAACTCGGAAATCACAACTTCGGACCTTAAACCCCCACATCGTATATCCTAGCCCTATAAGACCTTGAAAGCCTAAACTCCTGATCACTAAACTGCTCGCCCGCGCCTCCAGCGTCAGTGCTCGGTTCCGTATGTTCAGCTCCCGAAGGATCTTGGCTCAGGCCGTTGCACAGCTGCTGCTCTACCCAGAGGGTCCAAGTACTCAATAATTAGGTACTTGAGTTTTGGGTAATAGTAATTATAGTACAGGTTTTAGGTAAGTATAAAATTATTACTAGGTGCTTGGACCCTTAGGGCTATCTATTTTTCTGCCACCATTTAGGGTTTGGAGTTTGGAGGGTTCAGGCCTATGGGGTTTGTAGCTTCTCATACTTGGAATGGAGATGGGGTTCCATTGGGATTATAAGTCTGGGGCGATACCATCATAACCATACCAGAAAAGCTAGCAAGCATACAACTACACACCGTAAGAACCCTAGTTGCAAAACCCTTCATAAGGCTCACCATAGTATTCCCATAAGTTTATAAGAACGACGACAACAATATCCGGAATAGTAGTACGAACAGAAATAGTACTACATAATGGGGGTAACACGTGATAACACGAGTACCTCTAGTGAAGCAGAGGATCACGGCGGCAGAGAAGCAGCAGAAACACGGAAGACCAAAGGACCAGGCCCAAAACATGTCACACAACATGGGAAACTAAATAACGTCCTGCAAAATCGTCCCTGTTTCTTCCTACGATTTGCGCAAAACCCGAGAACCCTAAAATCGGAGCTTCAGCATGGCAAGCAACTGTAAGCTCGGACTCCATGTTGAAGAAATGGGTTAGCACCTGCTCTCAGGGGCCACGCAAGGGTCTGTAAAATGTGGAGAGAGTGTTGGGCAAATGCGTGTACCAACTGGGTAGCGGCAAGTAGTCTGGCTCCTACACTGCGAGACAAGCAGTTCGTGTTGTTGAGGTTGACATCCAACCCACTCTGACCGTCGTGGGTTCTGGTCGCGCAAACAAGCCAAGCAAGTGGAAAGCACCAACCTAAACCCTAAACCCAACATCCCTAAACCCTAAGCCCTAAACAGAGACTTCTTGATGCAGATTTGGCCCTTTGCTTCACACACTTGCCGGCCTTAAGCGAGTCAATCCGGGTGTTGATGCCTTGGGCTCGCACATGAACTATCTTGCTGATTCTTAGTAGGGAATAAGAGGATATAGTATATGGGGGTTAGATAGTGATTACATTCTCTTAAGCCCGACTAAGCACCCGTAAGCTATTCTCAAAGTGATACAGGGCGACGTGCTTGAAAAGAAAAAGGGCAGCAAAGCTAAATGCAGCCTTCCAACTATCCACAACCAATCAGCACATGTTCCTTTCTTTGGGGGGATTATACATGGATTTTATAGGAATCATACAGGAATCCCTACATACACTTCCTGCACCTATCACAGAGCAATGTGTCCTGAGTGTTTCACTGGCTTGGGGGATTGATGTGGCACATGTTTGCCTTCATGAAAAGTATCTGGCTTTTGGTGCTACTACAACAACTACTCCCGCTGATGCACTTACTGTTAGTCTTGCTCGAACCAGAGCTTGGCCCTGCTGTCCCTTCCATCATTGACTTTGGAGCGTGGTGGTGCAGGCGATCATGCGTCGAGTACTTAGGGAGTTGGGCCTGGCAGTATAATAATAGGGAACACCGGGTGCACGTGAGGAGCAAGGCGCAACACAGCCTTTAGAGCATGTAGCGGTCATAGATAGGGAATATGTGATTTCTAGGTGGGAGTTAGAAAAGTGCAGGTTATAGGGTTTAGTGCAGTCCGTCAAGAAGCTCATGAGCTCGATGAAGATGCCCTCGAAGTCATTTGTCATGTCGCCTCAGCGGAGGCAATATGGAGGCTTTCTCCAACTTGGGGGTGGCCCAGGGCCCAGGGATATAAGCGGTCTACAAAGAGGTTGTGGGTCCCTCCTGCAGCTTTATGTGCAAGACTGCTGTTGAGAGACACAGACACTAGTCTAGATAAACACCACCTGTATATACCAAGCACCCTAAACCAGATCATAGAGAGCGTCGCCAAAATCACTGCAACCAGACATGCTAAATGTCTCACAGCCATATGCAAGAAATGATATTGTGGGGTGGAGGGGAGGTTGATATTAAGCGCATAGAATTGTTTCAGAGACAGGCTCCAACCTCGTTGATTGTTTACGGCTTTAAGTTTAATCACCTCCCCCTATTATGAAACCCCTCAACCCCCCAACCAACCTGCATATCCAAGAAGCATCCAACATTTCATAATAAACCACAACGGGAATGTTGAATATACGGGGGGGTTGGGTGGTGGTAATGCTAGGGATAAGGGATGATGCGGCCGGGCCTACTCGAAGTTGATTATAACAGTCCCTTTGAACACCCGGTTCAGGGTTTAGGGGTACCCTAAACCCTAAACCCTAAACCCTTAGGGTTTCTGGCTTAGGGTGTAGGCCTTAGCTTTGATTTCAGCTGTCATCAGTGTTCCTGGCGGAAACCATCTTAATGAAGACCACAAGAATCATGACCAGCGTTAGGGTTTAGGGTTTAGGGTTTAGGGAAACAGCTTCTACTGTGACAAAGGCAAAGGCTTCGCATGATCGTTCATGGGATTTGGTAGGTGCATATGAGCTACAGTCAAAATTTCCCTATATAGTTACTGGGCGTGGGTCCCTTATGAAGGCATATATGAGGAAGTATACTAAAGTACCAGAGGGACCCCTATGTCCACGGTTGAGTGTCCCTGAAAGCCTAAGATTGCCAGCAGCTCGCATACCTAGACCGTCCACCGACCCTCTATTAAACAAGCCCCTGAGTAAATACCTACTATTTGGGGCCATACTAGCATGGTAGGGTTGTCTAAAGTATGGGGTCCCTTTCTGCCTACACCCTAAACCCTAAGATATCCCCAATTAAGGGTTTATTCCGTCTAGATACCCCCGCTTGTATTCAGAGCACGTCTTGCCCCTTGACTTCCGTTTAAGGTGTACCTGGACCCTCCAATGTAGTTCCTTTTTGGGTTTGCTATGGTTTTTTGGTTAGGACTCTTATTAGGACTACCAAAAATGTACTACATTGGAGGGTTTGGGTAGAGGTTCAGGGGTCCAAGGTGCAGGGTTTAGGGGTTCAGGATGCGAAGCAAGAACCCCAAAGGGGGCCAGGATCCGAGAGAGATATACTGAGATAGTCGAATGAGAGGTTAAGGGGCTCCCTAGACTCTACTGGAAGTCTGAAAAAAACTCTCGTACAAAGGCAAGTTACTTAGCCAACCCCTAAGCCCTCCGTAAACCCTAAACCTGAGCCCCAAATTCCAAGTAACTGCGCCCAGGGTTTAGGGTTTAAGGTTTGGGGTTTAGGGTTTAAGGTTTGGGGATACAAACCCAAAACCCTAAGCGCCAGGAGGCTGATGACTGAGATGATAGCCAGAAAGACCTGGCAAAGCTCCCCAGCAAATTGCTTAGGGTTTCGGGGATTTAGGGAGCAAGAAAGCCAGGATTCCATCGGATGCAGAACGGTGAGTAGAAGAAGATGGAATATGGACCCTTGGGGCATTTACTGGGTTGCTGCTAAGGAACTTACATTAAGTTACAATAATAAGGAAGCTCGATTACTTACTCTATATACCCCTATTATTGTAGCTTAAATCAAGTGCCTTCACAGCAACCCAGTTTACTGCAGAATATACAAAGATCAAACCACGTGCAGGGCGCACCCCCATGGACGTTGATCCATCAAGGACGCTCTCCGCAAAAAGCGCCTGTGCACGTGGGGTTTAAGGTTTAGGGATTTTGGTTTGGAGGTTTCCTGTGACAAAGGCAAAGCAGCCGCTCAACAGTGGGATGCGAATGCGATTGAGAGGTGATTAGTGCTATCCTTGTCGTTGTTGACTTGGTCGGGTTTGCTTCACAGTCCCTGTTTAGGGTTGTTGGGATTTAGGGTTTAGGTTTGAGGGTTTAGGGCCCAACTCGGGTGAAACTACCGGGGAAACTCCCCAGGCCACCTCCTGTGATTTTGCGGTCGTGCCGATTTCTGCGGGGCCCTCCACCCGAAACCCATACCCTGTGCCCCAGATCCCATAAACCCCACACGCTAAACTCGACACCCTAAACCCTGAACTCTACACCCCAAGCCTTAAACCCTAAACCCTAAAGCCTGAACCCTAAATAGCCCTTAGACACTGAGGCTCTGACTATGTAGGCGCCAATGAATGTTGGTCCGAGCCACTGCCTCATAAGCAGGGTTCAGGGTCTAGGATTTAGGGTTTCAGGTTTAGTTTTGGGTTTAAGGTTTAAGGTCTAGGGTTTAAGGTTTAGGGTTTAAGGTTCAGGGTGTAGAGTTCAGGGTTTAGGGTGTGGAGTTTAGGGTGTGCGTAGGGTTTAGGGTTGAGGCTGTAGACTATATGTAGGGCTTAGGGTGCAAGATGGGGGGGGGGGCCTAGGGTTTAAGATGTAAGGTTTAGAGCAAGTTAGGATGTAGAGTGCAGGGTTTAGGGCTTGAGGTGTAGGCTTTCCGGTGCGAGGTGAGGCAGCAGCATGATGAGGGACCATATACTGCCACTGATATTACTCCTATTATGTACTGGTACTGGGTTTGGGCAGTACCCGGCCCATATAAGCGGCGCAAGATTTCCTCCATTCACCGTAGTACTTGATTTAGCACACCACAGTTGGAGAATTGGAATCCAGACATATTACCCTAAACCCTACGCCTGAAGGGTTCAGGGTTGAGAGTTTAAACCCAAAGCCCTATACTCTCCTAATCGTAGCAACCCATACATAAGGGTTTCTACGCACAAAGCGGTTTCTACGCGTAGGAGGCCACAAATACATAGACCTCAGTGAGAAACGATCCTTATTAAGGGGACTACCTGGGCCCTAAAGCCCAAATCCCCGAACGCTGCCGTCAAGTTTAGGAACCCTCCACATGCAAAACGCCTGGAAGAGCAGTGCATGCTATGAAGGCCTCGTTGCAATCTTCGATTGACTCTTAATCTATATTATTGCCCATGCGATGCCGGCTACTAGTACTCCTACAATCAAGTACTCTTAGTACCCGAAGCGCTTGAACCACATGCGTCCATTTTACGATTCAGGAGAACCCCCTGCAAGTCTGGTCACGGGAAGTAGTTGTTGTTCAGTGCCACCTGCTGCTCAGGGATCACCGAGAGGCGTGCCTGAGCAGGAAGTCTACCAGATACTTATGGTTACCCCACCCCCAAAGTGCAGACTCCATGGCAATCTCATATGACTAATCCCCTCCCCCCTAAAACAATCGAATATTCCATAGTGGTATATTATTACATACTGGGTAGGGGGTAGGGGCGTTTGATATAGGGGGGGGAATTATTCTAAGTCCTCATGTCCTAAACCCTCTCCTTACTAGCAGGATTAGAGTTTTGAGTCAGGGTTGTCTTCGCCTCTGCATGGCTTTGTAAAACTTTGCTGCGGATCTATTTGGTGTAGGTTTTCTGAATCATGGTACCTTTGGGGGACCCACTTACAATACGGCCTCTAATAGTATTTAGCAAAGTAGGGTACCCAAAAACCCTTAACCCTAAAACTTCCATGTACTAATGTGAGCGAGAGTGTTTCGGATGGCTAAGATACAAGGACTTTGGGGTGAACCAGTGTTGCTTGAGGTTGCAGCTTCTCTGCTATGACCGGCACTGGACAGCCAGTGACAATGGCGACAGCAACGGCGCTGATCATGGTTAGAACTTCCAACTGCTCGGTTCACTGGCACACTCGTCCGCGGGATCCAAATAGACCAAAGTAGGCAAGGAGGATTACATGGGGTTGGGAGTCTTACCCCAATAACCGGGAATGAAATGGAAAATCCGATGGAGGATGAAATTATGGAAACTGGTTTTGATGTGGTAGTTTGGAGGTATTCTTGAGGACCTCGCTGGACTCAGGAGACCATGAGTGGCTCTGAACGTGAGATTCCCCTACACCTCTCACAGCAATGTGGTTGCTCCTGGCTGCCAAACGCTAAACCCCAAACCTACACAAGGCCGCTCCATCGCTAGATCCTCGGCACACTACGCCCGGCGGACAGCAGTGCTGTCTCCGGAAAATAGCACAGGACACCGCTGCTGCAGGGAAACATAAAGAGATCGCACAGGGAAGGCCTACACTTAGAAGACTTGGATTCTTATCTACGTGGCACTTAGGACCCCTACTAAGGGTTAACCCTTGGGTACCTATAATTGGAGTATAGGAATCCCAAAGGGTTAAGGGTCTAAGGTCCAAGCTAAGTCCCAAGGAGTTATAAAGTATGAGCAGGTTATAGGAATCGCAACATCCAAATTCCCCTGCAAATAAATATGGAGTCATTGACGGAAGGCCGCCTTCCACGTTCCATGTGAAGTTTACTGCAGTGTGTATTGAAATCTCTAGACCCTAAACCCTAAATCCTAATCTCAAAAAACCTTAAACCCCAAACCTTAGCCTTAAGTTTGGCAAAGCGTGTCTGTTTGAAGTGATTGCTTGAATGCAGCCAGGCTGCTAGGTTGGCCTTCTTCTCGAACATCTCACCTTGCTGGTGGCTGGTCGGGATTGATGGAGTGGAAAAAAAGGAAGCTACTATTCAGAATTTGCTGTTTGGGTTTCAGGGTTCAGGGTTTAGGGCAGTTTAGGTTCAAGATTGTGGTTGAGGGTTCGAAGGAGCGGGTTGGTGGGTTGTACGGACGATTTGAAGGACTACTATAGCGGTATCCATTCATTCTCAACGCTATACTCCCCTACATATTCCCAGATGCCATGTCCTTTTGATTTTTCTTTTTCTTATCAATTATTCTCCATTATTGGAGCTGAATGCCACTAAACAGTATGAGCCATTGTCTAATCTCCCAGCATGCCGCTGACCACCCCTAATATAGTCCCCCAAATAATCCCCCATCTAAGCCGTTTAAGGAGTTTAGACCCTAAACCCTAAAGCCTAAACCCTATAGAATCCCTTATATATACAAGTCACTCATAACAGGCCGTCGGCTGTACTCCGCAATCAAGCTGTACTTGTCACCTGAGCATTGGGATTCATGATGGCCATAAACCCCTGCACCCTAAGCCTACCTTGGGCACTAATGTCTAGAAGTACTGCCTACTTTGGCCTATTCAGGGTTTAGTGTTTATGGTTTTAGAGTTCTTGGCCCCCTCGGATTGATTATGACAAGCATTCGCAGCTTCAGGACGTTTCGTTGAATTCTGCTGGCTGAGAGCGATGCTGCAAAAAGGACTAGTCTATGTAATGAAGGTTGCTTCTTTTATCGGACCTTCTCTTTTCCCGCCAACGCCAGGCAGAGATGTGGCTTCACACGGCCCAAGTACGTACAATAAAGGGGGTTTAGGGTTTCAGATTTAGGGTTAAGGCTCTGACTAATTACCAAATAATGGAGAATTACATGCAAAAGAAAATGGAAAATGAAGTGGAAACTAGATTTACATAGGGGTATCCACGCATGACGTACTGTTGTGGCCTGGATAGTTACCCACATGATTTCGGGTTCCTTTGAGGTGCTTTACAGTATAAGTCTACCAGGAGTGTAATCCAGGACCATGATATTGGGTTTGGGGTTTAGGGTCTAGGGTAATTGTTCATGGGACATTCCTGATGAGGTGTTGGCCTCTCAGTCCTAAGTTTTAGGGTTTGGGGTTCAGAGTTGATCAGGGTTCTGGTAGTAGTTGTGGTCTAGGTTTTGGGGGTGGTATATGATGATAGTTCACTCGGACCTACTAGATACCCACTATGCTTGCTCATCTTGGTATGGGCAGCTGCAGTGTTCATACCAAATAACTGCATGACCTTGCTGTATTAATACCTCCAAAGACCCCAAAACATGGCATACCTAGGATCACGCATATTGCGCCCATGAAGCTCCCAGTACGACAGCTGCACAGCGCTACCTGGAGGTTGCTCTCAGTAAATGTTCATAACTTTTCGCAGAATACCCCCTGTATCATGTTGCATTCCCCCTAGTAGGTTAGGTTACATGTTGTTGTCCCTTTCTCAGTTCCCTACAACCCTAAACCATCAACCGCGTCCACCGCGATTCTGAGCCCACCGCAGCACTCGCTCACGAAAGCCACTACCTGTTCGCGCACTGCGCCAGAGATGCGAGTCACCTACCAGTGCAAACACAAACGTGAGGGCGAGAACTCGTGCCAGTCAGGCTTCGAAACAACAGAAGCGGTAAATGGGCATATACATGGGGGGTTTAAATCCAAGAATTAGGGTCCCTTCCTGAGGGGTTGCTATATTCAGGGTTGTCAGGATTGCACTATTGGGGAATGAGCAATTGGGACCTATCTTTGCAAGATCCAGATGTCATCGAGATTCATCCGTGGGGTTCTGAACACTGCAAACCTCGCGCCTTTGACTCTTTTCAGCAGATTTCTCCAAACTATCCCTATGTGGGTTGCTCCCAAAATTATGGTGCCCCTTTGGTTATAGAATACATTACGGCACCTAACATTTAGGGGTACCAAAATGGGACCCTAATTTGGGGAACTACCCATGCAATCCTCAAAGGGGACTGCTAGACTCTCCTTCTCACCTCGATAATATCCTGGGGACCCTCAAGACCCCTCCACCCTTGCATTTCAGAGCTAGGTCGGGGCGGTTTAGGGCTTAGGGTTTGTAACAAGCTATTCTTCCAAGTCCTATAACAATTATTTATGGAACTTATAACCATAGCTATCCTAACTTCTAAACTAACCTATAACTAGGGGGCCCCTCCCTGAAAGTCTTCGAAATCCAACACGAGCCGAGATCGGGCTGAGAGGTTTAGGGCAGTTGGAGGTTTAAGGTTTTAACCCCTTGTATCGCGGGTTTAGGGTTTAGGGGAGGCTTCTATAGGACTCTCCAAGATTTTACAAGGATATGTAGGGCTGAGGAGGCCTAAATAGTTTTTAATGCTTAATGGAGAATCCAGTTGAGAAAAGATGTTTACTAAGTCTGATGGATGTGGAAGTCTGCAGGAATGGGTAAAAGCGCTCTAGCCTTGAAACAGGAACCTCAAAAGATGATTGCCAATTTGTAGGCTGCAATCTAGGGATGTTGAAGCTATCAATCCTGCAATAACTTCCTATACTTTGGACCATGATCCTTCAGATGTTTCAAGTTCTTGGCGTCTCCTAAGATCTCACGGGGTATGGCTAAAGGGCCAGAGGCCACGTACACTGAATTGAAACCAAAACGTATATAAACCTGAACAGATAGAATCTCAAAACCACATAAGAACAGGGTCAATTGCGACGGTCAGGCATACACGCCACTCAACACGGACCTTCTACCCTCAGTGAAGGATCCTTGTGCTTTTATGCGCTTACCGGGACCAGAAATGCCTAAGCCCAAAACTCTGAAGCCAAGACTCTAAACTTCGAACCCAAAATATCAAATACGCCCTAGAATCCACAGTTTTTTTGGGTACGGTCCTAAACCCTGATCCCTCGAGATCCCTAAAACGCCCTCGAACTCTCTGGGTTTAGTAGGAAGTAAGGGAACACAGTCCTTTTATTGCCCCAACAACCCTTACCCCCAAACCTTAAACCCTAAACCCAACAACCCTAAACCAAACAATGCTCGAGGCCCCACCTTCGACATGGCATCGCCGCGCACGAAGCCGAAAAGGATCATCAAGGAGGGCATCAAAACCACAACCCACCAGCAGGCAGGGTCCTGTGATTCAAGGTTTAGGGGCTTAGGATTTAGGGTTTAGGGATAGGCTTCAAGGTTTAGGGGTTGGGGTCCTCTGCGGGATTTGGGGCTTCCAAAGCTTCAGGGGTCCTTGTTTGGGAGCATCAAGCATGAGAATAAATCAAGTTGGGTCTATATTTGAGTCCCTGTGTGTGGAAACTCCATAAGAGTTCGAGGGTCTAGCTGGTTGCCTGCACCCCGCGCAACCCTGAATTTCGGCATATACTGTATAGTATCATCAGAGCCCCAAGAATGAGAATCGAATGGACAAAACCTGGAAGGAAAATCAATGCAAGCTCGGGAAACATGTGGCGGTGTAGGGAAGATTGTTGTGCACCCTTCACCCTGCCTGGCTCAAAGTGAAGATGACCATCAGCACCTTCAGATGGATAGTTTGCTCATGAGGTGATTTGGCTGTTTCTGAAAATCTGGGGTCATTTCTGGGCATCGTCATAATGAGAATCATAATGTGTGGGGCCTATGTTGGGGCTCCCAATTGAAATGGAAGCTTCCAGTGAGCTTCGCTAGAACGATTCCTTGCATTGTTGGCATCCTGGCTGCGGATTCCAGACCCCTAAATCCTACATCCTAGATTCTACACCCTAAGCCCTGAATAGTAGTTTCCATTTTCTCTTACCCCTGAGCATCATCACTGTTATGACCGTCGTTTCTACCTTGATTGCTTCTCCAGTTTCAGCTTTTCTTCCGTCTAGCAAGCCGTATGCAGATTCAGTGGGCCGGGTGCTTGAAAAGCTGCGCTCGAGTTGGAAGCCGCTTCCAGGGGCACTCCACTTTGGCTTGTTGCGGAGGTCATGTTGCAACATCTTCACCAATGTCAGCATCACCAACATCACGACCATCACAATCATCATCATCTTCTTCTTTTTCATTATAAGCATCATCATGCTAGTTGTGCTGCTCGTCATCACGGTGATTCTCATCACGGCGAGCATCAATGCCATGATTATGCTTGTGGCTGTGGCTGTGGCTGTCGTTGCCGTCGTTGTCCTGATTGCTGTCATTGCGGTTGTTCGCAGTGATTGGATGATACAGCTAGGTCTAAAATTGATGCGATTGCAGACACTACTGTTGATCAGTATATTGTACCCCTTATGTTTTTCAGCTTGCACATATAGACCTAATCTCAGATATAGTCTAAACTCCTAGTATCCCCCTCAATAACCCTATAGCGCCTCCCCTCTATAGGTCCCTATATAACCCTTAAGCCCTAAACCCTAAACACGGGGGGTTATAGAATCTCCTATGTAGCCCCCTAGAGGGTTTATAGACTGTAGATTCAGTACTGCCCCCCCTCAGTAACAGTTGGATCATACTTATAATATTGTTATATATAGCCCTTAATAGGACCCCTAATATAGACTTTTTCTGGCGGGGCGGGGCAGTACCCAACCTAAACCCTAAACCCTAAATTACATAGTAGCTTCCATTTTCTTTTCCATTAACCCTATATAACCCCAATATAACCCTAAACCCTAAGCCCCTAGCCCCCTTGAAGGTGTATAGACTGATCTGACTCAACCGAGCTCTCTGTTTCCGGCAAAGCACAATGCGCCCACCCATCTGAACGATCTCCAGCCTCAGATGGCAAGGCTGGCTTGCTTACACAGAAACCTGAGAATTTAGGGCTTTAGGGTTTAAGGTTAGGTGTTTAGGGTTTAAGGGTTAGGTGTTTAGGGTTTATGGATTGGGATGTTTAGGGCTTAAATGGTTCAGCAGTTGCAATTCAGACGTGCGGATTGTGCAAAGTTTCTGGCACCCACGCGCTAAGTAAGGTTTCGCTGAACCGCGTTGCAGGACTACAGGTATTCACCTACTGAATAATCAATACTAAACCCTAAACCAATTCCAAAATTACAGGAGCCGCGGTTCGAAACTCGTGTCATGGTGCCTCTAAGTTCACTTGAGCCATAATCTAAACTCCTAGCATCCCCCTCAGTAACCCCTACAATATAGGGTTTTACGGTTTAGGGTCTAAACTCCTAGTATCCCCTTTAATAACCCCTATAGTAGTCTTCTACATCGTCCCCTATATAACGCCCTTTCAGGAGTTTCGAGTATTGCTCACTTAGGTTGCTTAGGATGAACCTGCAGTGAACAAAAGTCGCATGATGCAGATGTCAAGCTGCAAGTCCGCAGGCGAATTAAACCCTGGGCCCCTAATGTAGGGTTAAGGGTTCAGGGTTTGGTTTAGGGCCTTAATATTAGGAGCCCTATTATAATCCCTACTAAGGGGAGGGGTTTATGAATTAGGGGCCTACATTTATCAAACTCCCAAACTTGTTTGATTTTGCCAGGGCGGATCCTTGCTCACCAATATTCACCTAGTTAAGGTAAGAATACGAATACTAGTATAAACAGAACAGTAATAACAGCAATAATAAGGCTTTGAAGGCATGAACCAAAACCCGAATTGCAAGTGCTCACCTAGCTAAGATTTAACACAAGATAAACTCCTGGATGGGGGGCAGGATTCCTTCGAAGAGGATTGTGCAAAGATAACCCGTTTATAGAAACTTCAATAACTAAAATTGCGCCAATCTAGGATTTTTCTGTATATAGGTCAGATGAGGTCGTCATAATTATTAGAGGGACTTCCTGTTTGGGGTCCCTTGCATAGGCTTTTGCCTGATAAATCCCAGGTGCAAAAGCTCACTAGGGTGTGAGTACGGTATCTCCATCGAAATCATAACAGAGTGTGCTAAAGAAAGCAGATCCATGCCCAGGCACAAAATCACAAGCGTGACAGTAATCATCATCATCTTCATCATCATCATCACCATCGTCATCATATTACTCCATCAGAGCGTGCTTGGAAGTATGTCAAATCATCGTTGCATGGGACCCATGCGATCGTTCTATTTCCGGGCCACCCTTTCAAAGAGGCCTCCCGCGACGTCTGTCAAACCCTAAACCCAAAGTTCTGCCGAGCTGCACAGCACTGTAGGCGCTTGCAACGTCGGTACTTTCCTGGAGCAAGCAGCCGGTAAGTGATACATCCGGGCCCTACTTCAATTCAATGTATAAATGGAATTCTTTGCAACTCCACCTGAACTATGTCCCCTGGGTTCACCCTTAATTCGCAGTAATAAGCGCTAGGGGGATAGCTTAGAGGGGGGTGCCAGAGGAACCTATGAACGTATGTTCTCGGAATGTAAGGTTCAGGGTTGCATGAGGCCTCATGAGGCTTCCTCAACCCTACCCCTCTGAATGTCCTGAACCCTAAACCTTTGATTCATGACCCCTGCAGTCGAAGTCGAAGTCATGGCCCCTGCGCACTACACCCGGACGCCCTCAAACCGAAGACCTCCTACAACTTAAAGCCTGCAAAGTTGAGCCCTACATCACGAGCCTTCTCGAAATCACTATCCCTAAGGGTCCAAGGACCCCAATAATAGGGTTTTAGGGCCCAAATCCTATAATATTAATGGTATTTGGGCCCTAAAAATCCCTAGAACCTTATTATTTGGGTCCTCAGACCCGTAGGGTATTGTAACAAAAGTCCATCCCCTCTGCAGTACACCATGAAATGAATAGGGCCTTGATATACCTACGCTAGTCCCCTTGTGTGGGGTTGACTCAAATTGTAATAGTAGATTACTCACTCCATGATATGCCGTATCACAGGATACCCAATATGAAGACAGTCAAATGAAGGCAGATAGAAACGAAAGTGGGTCCCTACCATGTTGAATAAAGCCCACGGATATTGAAGAGAGCCTGTATGTAAATGTAATTTTTTTTTTGGTTTAAAGGTTAGCTGCGATCCCTTGTAAAGGTACTTCCGGCGCCGGATTGAGGCTTACGGTGCACAGAGCTATAGGGGCTAGACTCGACACTACACCCTGAATCTCTCTCAGTCCTGGCATACCATATAAGACAGCGGGAGCCTAACCAAGCTTCAAACTACCCGCTTAGTAGCTAGTGGGTTCATAGATGGTAGTTTCCGTAATTCTCATGTACTCTGATCCGGATCTAAGCCCCAAACCCTAAACCCAGTACATGCCCGTCATCTCCTATTTCGATTTGGTTGTCCATCCGATTTTTCACATAGGCCTGAATCCGCCGCAGCCCAAGGCCTAAGCCCTAAACCACAAGACCTAACATATGGGTGGTTGTCAAAATCATGGTCCCTTTTTGGATCCCTATTTTAATACGGCCCCTAGTATTTAGGGTACCCCAAAAAGGGACCATAATCTTGACAACCACCCATATAAACCTTCCTACGACGGAAGGCGGGATCCAGCCTGTGTGATGGCGTGGTTCATCTGTGCCGGGGTCATGGAACGCCTCGACTTCTCCTGGGTAAGGCTGGTTAGGGTTTAGGGTTTAGGGTTTAAGGTTTAGGGTTTAGGGTTTAGGGTTTCAGGTTTAGGGTTTAGGGTTAAGGGTTAAGGGTTTAGGGTTAGGGGGATTCATTGAATTCTGCGCAACACTTGCTGTCGGGCCTACTGTAGGGTTCCGAACTACTTGGACCTACTGTCCAGAAGTTGCTACAGGCCCTAAGCCCCAAACCCTACTTGGAGGCCCATGGGACTTAGTAACTACTTATAACTCGGATTATAACCCTACTTNNACTTGTAATTGGGGTAACCCCTATTTAGGGGGATTATAATTAGGGTTATAAGCCCAGTTATAAGTACTTACTAAGTCCCATGGGCCTCCAAGTACACTCTAGCTGCACATTGTATGTCCACTTATTGCTCCAATTTGGGGCGGTCCTTGGACGAGGCTTTAGGGTGTAGGGGGCTTTAGGGCTGAGAGGTTTAAGCTATGGTTTTCAGAGGGCTAGAAGAATGGAGAATCAAATGGAAAAGCAAGTTGAACATCAAATCCAAGCTGGGTTTATACGAGGGCTTATAGGATTTTCTGGTGTAGAAGCTTGTCTTATGAGTATAGGGTTGGGGTGAATGAAGCAGTAGTTGCATACAGATAATCAAAGAACAGTATTGGTAGTTATTCAGACTTCCACCTTTTCGGCGCTAGAATGTGTTCCTTGCATATGGCATGCACCCTTAGCCTGGTTCATGGCCCCTACCTTCAGCATGGGTCCAGCAGCTCGGATTGTCAAATAACCCTGGACTTGTAGACTCTGGTAAATGCCACCAGCATAGCCCTGTTCATTTTCCGACGGTTGCTTGTCATGAGTCTGAGTGAAGATGGGACACGCGTTGACGCCGCCGGTAATTACCACCGACAAGGCTATAGACACCACCATCGCGAACACATTGATATGAGCAGTGTCCTTTCCCTTCGTTTCTTCGCCCAAACCTGCCTGCCAATCATGAAGGTTTAGAGTTTACGGGGCTAGGTAAGCACTACACCCTAAACCCTAAACCCTATTTCCAGCTCTAAACCCTTATTTGGGCCTTCCCCCAAAGGCCACACCTGCAGCTCAAGCACTCAACTGGATCATTAGTGTCCTCCAAGGTTAGAAGTATGGGCCCCTAATATGGGCCCTTAGGCCTTTTAGGGGGATTCTGGGGACCCTCAAAGGTACATATAGGGTATATAATAGGTATATAAGGATCCCAGGGTTAGGGGCCCTTACTAGGGGCCCATGGTTTTAACCTTAGATGTCATGAAGTGCCATAATTACTCCTGTCTATCCCTAGGGCTCCAGTTACCTAAACAATGGGTTCTAGGGTCTATATTCCCTATAGTTACATACTCCAGTAGCCCGCTATTTCAGGAACTGGGAGCCCTTTTGCGTACACACCCTAAACCCTAAACCCTAAACCCTAAACCCTAAACCCGAGAAGCTGAGTTCCCCATGTCTCAACCACAAAGCCTCCACCATCCCTCTGTAAGGCTCTCATGAGCCCTTTTAGGGTTTAGGGTTTTCGGGTTTAGGGTTTAGGGTTTTTCGGGTCCCGTTAGCAAAAAACTATGAAAAGTGCCTGAAGACTAACTCCCCCAAATCTGGACCAAGCCCAGAACCTACTTTTGGTTAAGGGCGGAGTGGGAGAATGAACATGTGGATTCTAGTCTAAACTCCTTAAAGGGTGTTACATAGGGGACTATTATAATGTTGGACCTCCTTTAGCCTAAGGGTCCTCTATAATGAGTTTTGGGGCCGGCCTATTCAGGATCAGGGCAATGATTGGAAGGCCCCCTATAATGAGTTTTGATTTAGGGGGCCTAACAATATAGGAAGGATTCCCAACAATCCCTTTTAAATCAATCTACAAAGACCTCAGAACCGTGGAAGCTCAGGGGGGGCG
>CAJNIZ010007724.1:98746-112422 GCA_905231905.1 Symbiodinium pilosum
TACGAGGAGTTTAGACTATGGCCCTCGTGGACTATTTTAGGAGTATGTACGAAGATGATACAGGGGTTCTTAGAAGGATCCACTCCCCCACTCTCCCTGAAGCACCGAACCCTAAACCCTAAACCCTAAACCCTGAACCCTAAACCCTAAACCTTAACGGCCAAGGGGCACTGTAGTTCAAGTACTTACGGAAGAGTGTCGTCTGTATGAACATCTTGGTGCGCCCTTGCACATCAAGCGACAACCTTGGGGAGGTGCAACGGTTGCTGTAGGCTTAGGGTTTTGGGGTTAGGGTTTAGGGTTTAGGGGTTTAGGGTTTAGGGTTTAGGGGTTTAGGGTTTAGGGTTTAGGGGTTTAGGGGTAGAGTTGAAGGTTTAGGGTTTAGGGTTTAGGGTTTAGGGGTAGAGTTGAGGGTTGAGGATTTGGGGGTTTGGGGGTTTTCGGGTTTTGGGGTGTCAGAGAGTAGGGCTTCAGGATGTAGACAAAACAGCCTCAACCGCGTTGCTTGAGGGAGCTTCAAAGACAAGACCTAAGAGCAGATTACATGAGCTATAGTCTACACTCCTGGCATTCCCCTTTTTAACCCCTATAATATTTCCCTATACAATTTTCTATGTAAACCCATTCGAGGAGTTTAGGCTATAGCCCCCTTCAGGGGGACACCAAGGGCTTAGGGTCTATGCGGCAAGGTCCAGAAAGACATAATTGTGGCACAGCTACCCGCCTTGCCATGTTAAGGGTAATACCTTAATGTACGGCCCCCTACATTGGGGCTCAGGGCTTAGGGCTTAGGGTAGGTCAGTGAGTCCTTATTGCAGAATCACCCAATGGGTGACCCCTACGTTTTAAACAACCTCACCTGAAGTCCGAAAGAGTTCGCATATCTGAAGAAGTCATACGAGTCAGGTGACTTGTAGGATTTCGAATCTTCAGCCATGCACCGTGACAGAAAACCTTAGAAGCCTTACACACAACAAAGACAAAGTAAGTTTGGTCAGCTTTACGCTGGATGTCCCAGTTGCTTTTTCATACTGGGATAATATGAAGGCTTACCAAATCATATTCTGCATCGGGCTTTAATACACGTGCTAAAAACTGAGACGCTAGCTGATCCATTCAAACTTCGGTTTCCATGTTCTGAATACATTGAATTTCCTTGACTAGCCTTGTCAACTAGAAAGAGAGATCTGTCGTTGGCTGCCCTCGAGTTCTGGCATTCCACAAATTGGAAATAAGTAGGTACATGTCTAGGCTCTAGGGTCCAAAATAATTAGGTGGTATTATCGACATGGATTCCCAGAAACTGTGCAAGGACCATCGTCACGTATGAATGTAGCCAATACTTGAAGCACAGGACACTCTTGCACCACTTCAGATTCCAAACTGCTCACTCCAGCAAAGGAGACTCAGATGCATTTGAACTCAAGCCTTTCAACATTCTTGCAGGGATTCCTGTTGCAAGGAGGTTAGATGTCTTTAGCTTATAACTTACTGATGGTTAGTAGGGGGAAAAAATATAATCCCCTTACAGTCCCTAATTTATAGCATAAATTCCCGTATTCTCTACTAGCCCCCCAGCAAGATTGCTTCCGAAGGTTACTCATGAAGCAGCTGCGCATTGGGAGGTTAGTTGACAACAATATTCAAGATGTGCGCCACGTGGCTTGTAGTAGTCCCAGACGTGGAGGATCGTCAAGGGCAAGATGTACAGGATGCCAATCACAATGGCCTCAATGTTAACGCGGTTTAGGGAAGCCGAACCCCATATACACACGGTAGCTTCAAAAAATGGAAGTGCCCCCAATACCCACAAAAAGCTACAATGCTTTTTACATTGCGATCCCCAAAAGGAAAACCCGTTGTTTTTTGGCCCTCCTCTCCATATCTCTGGAACCTGCTGTAACACATCACAAAGTGCCGGCTCTCTTTCTTGATGCCCCATACGAGTGGTAGTTGATCAACAATTCCTGTTCCCCAAGTGCCATCAAGTTCCCCTAAAAGTTTTTTGGGGATCTACATGCAGGAATCCCAGATAAGTGTTCGAAAGGACCTTCAGATCAACCCACATGTAGGTGACATACTTTGTAGGTAAAACACCTCTGATCCTCAAAGCAGGACTCTTAGATAACTGTACTATGAACTTGAAACATCCATTTGCCCCATGGATTCACAAACGGCGGTAGACGTTACAAGTATTCGTAGACTTTAGTGCACAACGTAGGGATCACTTGTGGACTTGGATTCCATGGGCTCCCACTCTTTCAAAAACCTATACTCTACTAATAGTCTCAAACTCCGTTTCATTCTCCATTTCCTTTCCGTTTGATTTTCCAGGCACCCTAAACCCTAAACCCTTATGGTCCTCCTATATGGCTTTGGGTATATCATAAGATGACCCCCCATGTACCCCATATTCTATCTACCTAAGGGGGACTTTGCCTAAGGAATCTGGCGCCAGCCAAGACACGCAGAGCCTCCTGTCTGGTAAGATCAAACGTTCCTCGCTGGTCCGGGTATCCAGAACAACCTCAGCGTTGTCAAGATAGTAACGCCTACATAACCATGGGTTTACTTTTTTTAGTGCAGCCCTTCTTTTTCCAACTTGATTCAAATGTATGGTATATGATAGCTTCAATTTTCTTGTCCATTCCCTTTCAGTTCTCCTTGTGATTCCTCCTGAAAGTCTTGAGTCTGGCATGCTCCTTGTCCAAGCAAAACTATGCTGTGAGGATAGAACAGGGCTCTGAGGAACCTGCTACTTTGAGAGGAGGCTGACGCTGCACTTTTAGAACGTTAAAGGGCAGTGCAGGCATGTGAGCAGTGCAAGTGACAGCTCAACAACTACAAGGGCAGAGGCAGACCATCTTTAAACGCTGTTTAGCGTCTAAGCTTCAGGGAACTTTGCAATTCTTGCACGAAGCACATGCCTGAACCCTAAACCCTGCACCCTAAACCGTGGTGACATGACCAGCCCAGTAGCATTGATGAGGTACGTTTTCATCATCAGTGTCAGCAGCAGATAGGCGTTCCTTGGGCAGCTTTCAGTTATCCGGGCATTTGAGGGTTTAGGGTTTCTGGGTTTAGGGTTGAAGGCTTCTGGTAGAGGAGCTTTTAAAGCAATGGCGTCTGGATTCGAGCTTAATAATGCAGAGAACGATATCATGTTAACATTGAATGAACGCTGGAGCACTGCCCCAGCCTATCAAATCACCCGGAGCAGTAAATTCTAGTACACTAGTCGTGGCTACTTCCGCTGGTAATAATAATTCTACACGTTATAAAAATCCTATAAAACCCAATGTACTATAGCAGTTTCCATTTCATGTTCTATTAGCTTGGCTACTTCCGAAACCCTGAACCCTAAAAACCCACTCGCCTCAGTTCGGAAAAGCTTGTCCTCTCTAACTGGAGACTGAGAGGATGGTCCGAGATCATTCCAAGCTTTAATGCCAGATTGACGGTTTTAGGGTTTAGGGGTTCAGGGTTCAGGGTCTAGGGTTTAGGGTTCACCTGACGGGCTTGCTTCCAGGGACAGATTTTGGGGTGCAGGAGACTCCAACAGGCGTGCAAGACAGGCTTCTGCTTTACTGCACTTCGGGAAACGCTGGCCAGCGTGGCATATCAGGACCATGTCTGAAAATGCTTCGATTCTTTGTCAAACGCCGTTGTGCTAGCACTCGCTGCATGTTTTTGACGAAACGATGCGTCATCGTCTCGTCGCACATTTTAACTCTTCGCGAGCTGCATGTTTTACTCTGTGTTGTGAAATGCTAGCCAGCGTGGCACATTCTCATCATCCCGTTCTTTCAAGCAGTGGTGCGTGCGCATCTTTTTCTCAAGTTTCGAAACCGGTCTTTTTGGCCTGTTGATAGTGTTCTGGTTCTTGTTTGCGCTGACCCCAGGACCGAGAGGTGCTCATTTTTTGTTCTGACGTTCACTGTGTAATTATTGGAGGGGGGTTTGGGGGGTAATCACGTGCGCAAACTTTAGCTACTCGTGTGGAGTCCCTGTCTTGGGCAAGGTAGTCTCAAGAAAAGAAGCACCTTCAGACATGGTCCTGATATGCCGCGCTGGCCAACGTTTTCAGACGTGCCGGCCTACAGAAAACCTATCATTCTGCTCCGGTGAGGGATCACCGAAACATACGAGAGGTCAACGACACCATCTTGTGATCTTATAAGAGGACTGGTCAAAAACATTGGTCTCAACCATACCTACAAGGGACCATTGTATGGCACGCATCATGACGAACAAGGAAGTTCCAGCACTCTGGCAACACAACAAAAGACCCTCCAAAACCTGAATCGCATTTTTGTGCCAAAAACACGATTCCTTGTAAAAACCAATGCGCAAGCCTCCCTGCAAATGAACCCGCCGGGAGGGTTTAGGGTCTAGCATTTAGGGCTTAGGTTTAGGGACTTCACATGCAACTCCCAAATGGTTTAGGTTTTAGGGACTTCACGAGCATGCAAGTCCTAAAGTGCAGAAGTTTGGGTCTGAGGCTTAGTGAGGGCTTTAGGGTTACAAGTATTGTGGACCATACTGGTATTAGTACCATGTCTATCGCCACTCTTATGACTATGATTTCAACATTGCCTATTACCTGTTGTTACCATTACAACTATAGGTGCTTCCTCAGCTCGGTTTCGGACTTTATAGGGTTAAGGGATATTTCTGTTGATATGGCTTTGGGCTTACGCTTCCACGGCTCCAGTTGTTGCGAGGACTGTCAAATAGATGATCAATGGAACGCTTGCCGAACATGAGGTGTAGACATTTTCCTAGGAATCCATGAATACAAAAAAGTGCACCTACATTGGACCCTGAGTCTTCGAATACTACCTACAAGGCTTTACAACACGGGGATATATCATCCCAGTCGAGGATTTGAGTCCGGAGTGTGCTTCAAGAGACTGCCAGGAAGGCATGACAGGACCACCTACAAGTTTTTGAGCCTGCTAAGGCTCAAACTTAAATCCTAAAACACCAAGCCCCTTCCCCAAAGTCCTGGGTCTAGGGCTTGGGATCACACGGTCATGCGTCAGAAAATCTTACCCAGAGGAAGGCTAAAGCGGCCTTCTGGGCCAAAATTCAGAATAAGGCACCGCTTGGGATTACTTAGCAGGGTGTGTTTACCTTGCTTCGGAAGAAAGCTGCATACTCTGGCGCTGAGGGCTTCATTTCGCTGATGACGATGATGATGATGATGATGATGGTGAAGACCGTGATGCCTCTGTCTTGTACTTGATGGCAGTGCCTTGCCTTGCACTCCGAGTAGAAGAATTCTTGATCGTGCAAGGGCTTTGATGTGAATACAAGCTTTTTTATGATATGAGCCCTGGACTAAATTGTAGTATATCCCTTAATAGGTCCCCCCAAATAAACCCTAGATAGTCCCCTATAGGTCCCCCCAACCTAAATTCAGTCCGTAGCTCGTATCTTGGTCTGCCACTGCGCTGAGACTTCTACTACTCATCCTTGAAAGCGCCACCGACACCTTCCTAAATCCAACTGAGTAGTGTTTTTTTGGTGGTTAAACGCAATAAGATTACATTCCTTATATAAACTAGTATACCCAAAAGGAGGATATAATCTTACTCTACAATGGGTACCATAGTATCCCCAAATAACACTACTACTCAACTGAACCTTGAACCTCAAATCCCACGCTCCTCTCAACATACATGGAAGCATTTTTCGCTTCCTCTTAAGAAGAACGTACTCTTTGTAGGGCTTCTTGGAATTCCATGATGGTTTGAGGGAGTGTATATACATCCTTCCCCAAAACTTGAGTACCTCTCCCCCCATACTACCCCCCCCACCTCCCACGCTATTTAGGGACGCCAGGCTGACCCAGTGGAACCCTAGGGGTGGTCATTATCGGGGGAAACCCTAAACCCTAAACCCTAGGGAGATGAACAATCGAGCTGCTTCAACTGGTCGAAGGTCACGGTCAACACGGTTCGATAGGCCATGCCCTCACCTTGGTCTTTAGGGTTTAGGGGTTTAGGGTTTAGGGGTTGCTAGTTGGAGGCTTCAGCATATTAGGTTATGTAGGGTGAATATTGGAGATAAAAGGACATTGTAAGGAAAGATGGTGTAGGTGTGGAATAATTCTGGACTTTTTGGGAATCCCCTTTATAAAGGAGAATGGTCTATGGGGGTCTATATTGGCTCCCCACCCGTTTATTGAAGAAACTACCAAGTATATGCGGGTTATTATCAGGAAGCCTGCAATCGTGAACTAGCTTCGGGGACTTATAACCGCGCTTCTAACTACAGATCAGAGGTTTCGTGTAGCCTGTTTGGGCTTACAGCTCTACAACAATTTACCTGGCTACTGCGCCTGAATCATGCAAACCAATATAACCACTTTTGATTTTGGCAAGGACAACATTCCTCCAAGAGCGCTTTTTGAGATTCAATGTTAGTGCAGGCTAGTCTGACAGCTGTGAGGTGACAGGAGAATCTTTCCTACCTAGTATCGTTCCAGTCCAACTGTGCGTGCCCTAAACCCTAACCTAATCCCCAACCAATAAACACTGAACGCCCTAAACACAGAACCATAAACCCCAAACCCTAAACCTCAAACCCTCAACCCCAAACACTAAACCCCGAACCCTAAACCCCAAAGCATAAACCTAAACCATAAACCCAAATCCCAAACCCTAAACCCCAAACCCTGAACCCGAACCAGGGGCACTACTTAAGGCGGTCTACAGCTCAAGCTGTTGGGCCTGGAGGCCTGCTTAAGTAAAACTGTGTTGATTCTGCTAGGGGGATTTGGGGAACCCAACCCCAATTGAGGGTTTAGGGGTTTAGGGGTTAGGGTTTAGGGTACACCCTAAACCCTAACGCTTTTTTATCCAACAGCGAGTGAGAGTGAGAGGGAACTTGGCTTTATACAGGAGGCGGCTTGCGGATGTACATAAAAATTGGTGATAAGAAGGTTTTTGTAAACCTAATTGCCAGTCCCCCCTAACGTAGATAGAATATGGGGCATATGCGGATCTTACTTTAATATACCCAAAGCCATATTATATCTACTTACGGGGGACTATATCACCTAACTAGAATCCGTTCCTCAGTGTGGGGTTGGCAGTACTGAGATTCTCTTGATGCCATTGGGAGGTTTCTTTCCTGGGGAAGTCTGTAGAATCTGGAAATGCGAGACAGCCGCTGATGAAGTTCAACCTGAAAAACTCCGCGAAAAGCGAGAAGCCGCTGATGTTCCATATCGCATCCTCGCAGAGGAAAACCTTGAGCCCTGAACCCCAACCCCACACCCGAAACATGACACATTGTCCCTATGCGCCCTGTATAACTCCTAGAATCTCTTCAAAGGAGATGATCCACTCTTGACACCTGCCCAAAAGAGATTGAACTTGACCGGCTTTATCGGGATTGGCGTGGGCTTAGGGTGTGGGGCTTAGAGTTTAGGGTTGGACCTCCAAGTCGTTACAGTCTAAGCGCTAAACCGCGATCCTGCGAATCTTACCTACACCTTAGGGTTTAGGGTTTCGGGCTAAAGGGTTTAGGGTACCGAACTAAACTCTCAAAGCCTGGCAGGGTCCTCGCCCTTCAGAATTTCCTCGCGGTGGTTGTTGCCGGGGAAGGCGTCATCGTCGATGATCTGGCTTCAGGTTCAGGATTAGCAGTTTAGGTTGTATGAAGGCTATATAATATTGGGTTTGAGGATACTAGGACCCCAGTCATGGAAAATCAAATGAAAAAACTTGGAAAACTATGTGGAAGCTTGCATTTAGGTTTTAGGGGCTGTAGGACTTCGGTCTACCGCATGTGGGATTGGGGCTTTGGGTTACTTTTCGGTGCTCACGGGGGAGGGTCGGAGTGCTAGAATACAGGCCCCATAATTACTGGGTTGCTGTTAAGGAACTTAAGTTAAAGTTACTATCATAAGGAAACTCTGTTTTTCCTATTTACCCAAAGGATGGAAACTTGTTTAAGTTCCTAGCGGTTTAGGGCTTAGGGTTGAGAATAATCATCCCCGACTCCCCTTGGGCAACAGCAAGGGAATAATGTATCTACCAAACTGACGTGTGCAGCACCCAGACCCCACACCTTGGGCACCCACACGGCTCCTAACGACACAACACTATTGTCGTACGATCAAGTGCTAGGTTGGACAGGCCCTAAACCCTAAACCCTAAACCCTAAATCCTGAACCCTAAACCCTAGGCCCTAGACCCTAAACCCTAAACTCCAGATTAGCCCAGGGCAGGTCACATTCGTAGACTTCAGAGCTTGCAGTAGGTATATAGTCCCCGCAAGTAGATAGAGTAGGGGGGGTTATTTTGGGATAATGGAAAAGGAAATTGAAACTACTATCCAGAGTTTAGGATTTAGGGTATAGTCCACCTTAGGTAGATTGAATATGGCTCTGGGTATATTCTGATAAGATTCCCAATATGCCCCATATGCTATCTGCTTGCGGGGGACTATACTTTTCTGGGTCAAACTGAATCAAAGGCGGAACCTCAAATAACCTCGGTGCTGCCTATTATGGTGATCCTTGATGGTGCCAGATTCACAGCAAGAAAGCGGGGTTCTGCTAACTAGGACACTACAAGGGAGCAACACACCCATCACTCTAACCGTCTTAAACCTAAAATCACGGGTCTGAAGCGCGGGGCGGCCTTCACGCGACAGTACTGTAGGTCTTGTCCAAGCCTGCGCTCAGAACAAGTCGTAGCCAGGGTTGAGAGCTTGCGGGGTCTATTGCTAAAACCCAAAGCCACGATGAAGAGCTGGAGCGGGAGTTAGGGCAGTGGAAGAATTTACGGCGGATTTACAGGTGTGGAGGCATCACCCTTGTGATCTAGTCCTCCACCGGGTCTGAAGCACTTATCGTACGTGGCGCTGAAAGAGATGAGGATAATGGATGATGATTTGAGCCCTGGACTTAATTTCTAGTATATCCCTCAATAGGTCCCCCCCAAAACCTTATATAGTCCCCATAGGTCCCCCCCAACCTAATTTTAGTCCGTAGCTCATAAGTACAACAAGTGTTATATGATAACATCCATGGCCGAGGCTATGGCCAAAAGTGGAGATAACAACAGGAGCCAGAGCAATAAGACAAAGGATTGTGATCATACAGCAGCAGCGGTTTGGTTGAGGGTTAAGGGTATATATAAGGAAACGCAAGGAGTACTGGTTGCAGTGACACAGCTGAACGTCATGCGTCGTGCTACGCGCGCCGTAAGTACTAATTAATCTTACTGGGGGGGTGAGTAGGGCGTAAGGGGATATAATCCCTACATAATCCCTATACACCATCTTCCCGAATTCCCCAGGAAACCTACACCCTAAAGCCTTTAATTTAGTCCCTTATGTCCCACTAACCCCAGCAAGTAATGCTATCATGACACTTCTACCAGACGCCCCTTTAGGATCCTTCCCTTCTGACATGAGCTACAGGCAATGTTTCCAACACAGTTTAATAAGGTATATATGGGATTTAAGTTTAGGGTATAGTTCCTACATAGTTCAATCGAGATGGGTTTCCGCATTAGGGACGATAGTAGGGACGACATGAAACTGCAAAAGGGACTCTATGTCCATTGCTTAGGGCCCCTTAATGAGCCTACTATTGGCAGCGGCTCACATATTTCGGGAGCCCTGCTGCACGATGCAGGTCAACTGGGCTATGCCAGGGATAAGGCCACCATAAGTTTTGGTGACTGGCAGCGCGCGGGCGGGTCCCCAACCAGGGCTCACAGCTTGCCTAGACCTCCATACCCTACCTTTTTTTGAATACTTCGTTTTGTATGTAGATGCAAATAGACATAAAGTTATATAGGTATCCCAAAGCAGAGATAAGGTATAAGTACCAAGGGTCTAAGTATAGCCGTCTTCCGCTACATTCCCTAAGATGAAGCAGGCGCCTGCATCGATGGCCCTGATCACCAGATTTTGCATTGGAGCGTCTTTGATTTGAAGGTCCATTTTCTGGATCTTCATACTCCAGATCGGCTTAATTTTCTGTCTACTTATTTCGTATAAGCATCTTCCTGTGGAGAGGAGCATGCATCCCTGCTATCCTACATCCCAACCTAGGCGACAGCCAGGAACCCGTATGAAAACTCATGATCGCAACCCATTTTGGAGCCAACCACACGCGTCATCATCACAATTTAGGTCCCCAAATGATCATTACCCATGTTCCCCATAAGAAGGCCCATCATCTTGAGACACTCCACATGAGGGCTTTCTTTCAGAAATTTAGGGATCACTGTATAAGTGGGGGTCCCCAAACAGGATCGTATGTTTTCGGGGTAGATAAGGGGAACCAGTTTCTTAACAGTCACATCACTTCGATCTTCTACTCCAGTGCTGCCTGCAGTTCTGCGGATGGGTCAGGACAATCTTGAATTCGGTGGAAGGCGACCAATTGTCATCATCATTGATGGCCTTGATCCATAGGGTTTAGGGCTTAGGGTTTAGCACTCCTAAACTCTAAGCCCTAGGCCAGCGCGGCCTCAAACCCTAAAACCTAAACCCTGAACCTTAAACCCTAGACCGCAACCTCTACGCAGACCCCTGAACGGCTAACCTTCGCTCTTGCCCTATGACAGTCATACATAGAAACCTTACGCGCGAAATTGCATGAGGTTACAGTTGGTCTAATTAGGGACTCCTAGAGGGTGTGGGCAGTATACAACCTCAGGCCCCATGAGAACAGTGTAGACAACACCTGAGCTATAGTCTAAACTCCTAGTATTCCCTTTAATAGCCCCTACAGGAATCCCCTATATAATCCCCTATGAAACCCCGTTTAAGGA
Organism: Symbiodinium pilosum; assembly: GCA_905231905.1. Lineage (NCBI taxonomy): Eukaryota > Dinophyceae > Suessiales > Symbiodiniaceae > Symbiodinium > Symbiodinium pilosum. Next base: position 109,552 of record CAJNIZ010007724.1, read on the forward strand.
GTTTAGACTGTAGCTCACATTTTGGGGTTTAGGATTTTGCGGTACGCTGCTTCTGCAGCCTAAAGCCCAAGTGGAGGGCTTCTGAAAGTGGACGGCCGGAGGACCGAGGGAAGATACGCGGATTATGTGGAGGTTTCCCTAAATTACTGTTCCCAAAATAGGGGAAACTTATATAGGGCCCCGTATTATAATGGGAACCCAAATATAGGACCCCGTATTATAGGGAATTTAGACCAATACCCATGTAGGGACCCTTCAGGTCCTTCTTAGTTTTGTTTAGGGGGCGCTTGGAGAAACTGAGAAAATCCTAAACCCTAAACCCTAAACCCCAAACAGAGGCACAAATCTCTCTGTGCGCCTTGGAGCTTAAGCTTCAGACTGCACTCTTATATGGGGGTTTCCCAAAATTAGGGGTACCTTCTTGGGGTTCCCCATAATAAGGATTATGGTATATTTGGGTCTATATTAGGGTCCCCTTATTCTGGGAAACTACCATATAGTCGTTTAGGGTTGAGAGTTTCAGTTTGGGGTTAGGGCTGAGGGTTTAGAGGTTAGGGTAACTGGAGTTATACATACGGTTTGGGGTTTAAGGTCCGGGGTCTGGGGAGTATGGTAGGCACAAAGCGAAAAGAAGAGCGCAACAAGCATTTGAAACACATGCCTAAAGCAATTGTATGGGTGGCATATCTACCCAAGCATGTTGTATATTCAGAAGCATGGCAGACTACCATCATACAGGAACAGCGCCATTAAGGAAGCAGGGAGCGTGATACCGCGATAGTTCAGCCACTCTTCCAATAAAGACCGGAAGCGAAGCAGGGTGCTTAGATAGTATGCCACATAACGGTTTAGTCGGTTTAGGGTTCAGGGTACACCATGAGTACTGCTCCACCCACACAGAGGCGCATCTGACAGTCATCAATGGCCAGTTATCCCCCTAAGGGTCCAAGGACCCAAATAATAGGGCTTTAGGGCCCAAATATTATAATGTCAATGCTGTTTGGGCCCTAAAACCCTAGTATTTGGGTCCTTGGACCCTTACGGGTCCTCCTGTCAGTGAGGATTCAGGGCAATGCTCAAGTCAAGGTATACTGCAGGAGCTTTTAGTTGAGCTAAACCCTCAACCTAAGACGCCCAAAACCCCTAAAACTTTCCTCAACACTATAAACCCTAAACCCTAAGCCCTAGAACTTTCCTAAACCCCATAAACCCTAAACCCTAAAGCTGCCCCTAACGCTATACACCCTAAACCCTGAGCCCTAAACTTCCCTAAACTTCCCTAAACCCGTTAAGGACATTGTAGGCAATACCTAAACCTTAAACCTTAAATCCTGAACCCTTATAGTCCCGCTTAAGTAGATAGAATATGGCTTTGGGTATATTGAAATAAGATCAGCGTATACCCCATATTCTATCTACTAAAGGGGGACAATAACCCATGAAGCAGGTTGTAGGCAGTACCTGCCCCCTTGGGCTGAGACGACCTGGATCTCCTTGTGATCTTCACCATTCTCGAAAACTAGCTCACCTGAGTAGCGTTTGCTTTGAGTGGTTGAACCTAGTAAGATTAGAATCCTTGCGTATAACACTATACCCCAAAGGAGGATATAATCTTACTCTACATTGGGTACCCCCCAAAAAATACTACTCACCTGGGGATTGCAAAGGGTATGTAAAGGTATAACAACGTGTATGATTTGGGTTACGAGTAGGGTATATAAGGGCATATAAGGCCTCGTAGGGATAAGCGAATTGAAGTATTTTTGGGGTCTATGTTGGGTCCTCCTATTCTGGACACTACATAAAGATCTTCGAATGCTCCTTATGGCCTCCATCTTTGCTCGGGGACCCGATCGGCCTCCATTTGCCAACGCTAGTTCATGTGAAGCTCGAGCGGGCATGTGTGGAAATTATGGGGTTGCTGTTAAGGAACCTCATTTCAAGTTATAGAACAAGTCTTAGGGCTTCCCGTGCAATACTAGTTTAGTTCGAGTTCCTTAACAGCAACGCAGAATTACGGCCTCTGGTCAGCATCCATTTCGTGTATAATGAAACAAGGAATGGAATTTTCCCAAAATTAGGGGTACCTTTTGGAGGGTCCCTGTAAGAATGACATGGGTCCTTAGGCCTTTCAGGGGAATGCTCTCGAACCACTAAGCCCATAACCCCCTAAACCCCTAAACCCCTAAAACCCCTAAACCCGTAAATGCCTAAACCCCTAGACCACCAGACCCCTAAAACCCCTAAACCCTAAAGTTTGGGGCCTAAACCCCACAAGCCCCTAAACCCTAAACCTGAAGCCCTGAACTTGGAATTTTCCAGTTCCGGCCTGAGCAAGCTTCGTATTCACGGCCTGCAAGGGCGCTGGCATCCACAGTGTGGTACTTCACCTTGGGCTTAGGGTTTAGAATTTGGAGTTTAGGGATGGGGGTGTATAGGGTTTAGGGTTTAGTCAGGGTTCAGGGTTTCCGGCTTTATAATGGGGGTTTCCCAAAAGTAGGGGTACCCTTTTTTGGGGTGTCTTCATAGTAAGGATTATAGAAGTTCATGGTCTTTCTTGGGGTCCCCTTGATTGGGAAGCTACCATGTAGGGTACTAGAGGGTTATCTGGGCTTGTATAGGGGTACTACCATGGTAACTAAAGGGGTGATGTAGGAATACCAATGGAAAACGAAATACATGGAAGTTTCCCTAAATTACTGTTCCCAAAATGGGGGAAATGTATATAGGGCCCCGTACTATAATGGGAACCCAAATATAGGACCCCGTATTATAGGGAATTTAGACCAATACCCATATGCTCCCCGAAGGTCTTTTGCAATCGACTTGCGCATGTCACCGCGCATGTGGTGCTCACCAATCATCCTGAGC
>CAJNIZ010007725.1:0-15715 GCA_905231905.1 Symbiodinium pilosum
CATATGATTCTCTATCATCCTAAGCCCTAAACTCCTTTTTAACTCTGAACCTTTAAGCCTTATACCTGGACCCCACGCGGCTTAGGGTTTTTGTTGCTTGCAGTTTACCCAAAGAGGCCTAGACCCTAAAACCTAAACCGTAAACCCCGATGCCTACACCCTAAACCTTACCTAAACCCTAAACTCTAAACCCTAAACCCGAAATTTCACCCGAGGAGTATGATGGCTTCGTCTTCGGCATCCCAACCCGATACGGAAACATGTGCGGTCAGATCAAGCGCCCTGGCGCCTTCTTGGGTATACCTAGACTGTAGGGCTCAGGGCTTAAAGTGCAGAGTTACGGGTTTAGGGTTCAGAGTACCTAGGGTTCAGGGCTTTGAAGTGTAGAGTTTGGGTTTCCAAGAGTATGAGATTACTCTTTGTGGGGTCAGCGTGGGCGTTCTTGAAACCTTTTCGTTCCTTCTCGCCTCATCCAAAGCCTGCTGGCTTTGAGGGGCTGTAGCCCTCCCTTACCCTACGGCTCCCAGTCTTCTAAATATCGGGCTACCGGGCTATGTAATTCTAGGGTATACGGAACCTAGAACCCGCTGTTTCAGGTAACTAGATTTAGTTATACCCCCCCCAAGACCCCCAACATGAAGTATTGCTACATCCCAAATTTATAGCATACTGGAATATTTTCTATGAGGGGATAGCGGGGCGGTTGGGGTTGGTGGCAAGGAGGCTTCCCCTTTAGCTAAATCCCCACTCCAAAGTCCTAGCCGTAAACCCCGAACCCCAACACCTCAACCCTAAGCCCTTAACCCTGAACCCCAATCCAAAGCCCGAAACCCTTGAAGCAATGTGAATCCTACAGCGCCAAGCTTGAAACTCCATGCTCAAGATAAACTCATGCTTCCGGAGCTGATAGCTGTGAACTTCCTAAATTCAATGAATTAAGGGTGGAGCTTGTGAATCCCTATGATAAGGAGTATCTTGTCTTCCCTAAGCCCTAAACCCTATCTTGGGAAGTACCTGGTTGGGCAGTCGTGATGCCGGGATGCCCCCCCCCCCACGCAACCCTTGTTTTACGAGATTCCAATGACGAGGCGAATGCTAAACCACCCTGGCGTCCACCCCGGGCATTTAGAGAAATCCCCATGTAGACCCCTAGTAGTTTCCACATTCTTTTCCATTATCCCAATGTAACCTATATACCATAGTAGTTTCCGTTATCCCAATATAACCTATATATCATAGTAGTTTCCATTATCCCAATATAACCTATATACTATATACTATAGTAGTTTCCATTATCCCAATATAACCCCAATAGAACCTGAACCCTAAACCCTAAACTCCTACAGCCTGAGCCCCAGCATGCCCAGGTCCTTCTTTGACAGCACAGGAGGTTTGTGGCAGTCTCAGAAGCTGGCTGGAAAAATGGCGACGATGATCGTGAGCACAGGTACCCAGAATGGAGGACTCAGGGATTTAGGGCTTAGGGTTTAGGATTCAGGGTTTAGGGTTTAGGGGTTAGGGTTCAGGATTTAGGGTTTAGGGTTTAGTGGTTAGGGTTCAGTATTTAGGGTTTAGGGTTTAGAGGAACTAACACAGATTTTTAGGGCTAGTGAAGCTGGCTTGTTGTTAAGGAAGTTGGATTAAGTTGCCATAAAAGGCAGTTGCTGGGACGTTCCCGTGTACTTCGAACAAGAAGTTCCTATCGTAGGGACGCGGAAGAAGACCTGGAAGTTCATAATCCACATCACATGCGCACGGCTTGATTTCTGGTAGTGCCAAGTGGATTAACCTGAAGCCCGATGTTGTTGTAGCCAGCTGGCGTGAAGTCGACACGCACACTTTCCTTCGTATATGGCTGTTGGACCCTGCCAAGCCGATAAAACAGGCACGCAATGCTGGGTACTGGGTTCTTCCAACGCCTAAGACCAGATCCCAAATCACAAACAAGGTTTAGGGTTTAGGGGATGCTGGTTCCAATACCTAATACCAAATCCCAAATCACAAACCCTGGTTCAGCCCCCAGATTCCAAATCTAAATCAAGCCCTCATAACCCTCACGCCAACTCCACAAACCCTAATCTTGAAACCCTGTACCTAATTCCAAAACAGTCTCAACTCCTAGTATCCCCCTTCGTAACCCCTATAGTCGTCCCCTACATGTAATGCCCTATATAACCCCCTTTAAGCAGTTCAGCCCATAGAACCCCTGGGCCGCGCACGGTACACTATGTGCAGGACAGGAAACTACGCACTTCCAGACCGTGAGCTCTCTTGTCCACCATGGGCTGCTTTCCTGAGAATACGGAAGCCACGGAAGCTATAGGCTACACTCCTTAAAGGGGGTTATATGGGGGATTGCATAGAGGGGACTATTATAGGGCCTAATTACTAAGGGGGATACTAGGAGCTGAGACTATAGCTCACGTGCAGAGCAGTTCAGGGTTTCTGGCTATTGATTCTGTCAGGGTTGAGGGCAAAGGGTTTAGGGTTCTAGGTGTGAGGTTTAGGTTTTTGATGTCCAGGTTGTTATAGCCTGCTGAGAAAGTGTACTGAGGGCCCAGTTATAAGTCTGCCAACTACAGTTACCCAACTTATGCTTTTGTCAGAAGTACAGGGGAGCTAGTGAGCAGACGGTATGATAGCGTCTGCAGTGGTCATGGGCTAGGTGGGTCTTGAGGGTTCACTGAGGATGTGTTTCGTCCCACTGGGCTACCGTGCAGGAGCTGACCAGTTTGCAATGGAGGCGGCCAACATGTGGTTTCTGCGACTTCAAGACCTTAAACCCAGGTCAGGACTTTTTTGGAAGGTTCAGGACTGCTACTTCACTCTACTTGCGATGGGCACGAGCTGCCTTGCCAGTTTTTAGTGCCCACCTAAACAGGGGGAATCTTGCAAGAAAGAAAGTGCGAGTAACTTGCTTTGTTCAGGTATCCTACTGACGTGCCACTAGATGTAGTGCATGGGTAGTGCATGGGTTCTGGGGTCACAGACTAGGCAGTCAGGCATGAGCGCCAATGTTGGAGACCTCAAACTTTGAGACCCTTAACTACTTGGATGTTCTTTGGACTTGCTGAGTTTACCTACTGTCTCCAAGAAGCCCCACTGTAAGCCCGATAACCCCTGTTCCTGCGTAGACTTACCAAGTCAAGAGATTCTCCAAGCAAGCATGTCTGGCCGCTAGCCAGGAATCGTGACGCTTGCCTACCCTCCCCCATGCTAATGCTAACCTGGTACTTGCGATAGTTGTCTTTTCAGACGAAATTTCTGGCCTTTAGGGTCTAGGGCTTAGTAGGATCCTCTATGCGGGCCCATGGGCTCATGGTGAAGGCATCAGACAGCATCCTGCTCTGGGAAGGATGCTTGTTTAGTGGCGAACCGTCTCGTGGGGCAATAGGTACTTCCAACTGCTTCAGGATACCGATCCCCTCGGGATCCAAGTATACAGCTAATACCTACGTTGGGCCCCAAAGTTTGTAATCAATACCTACATAGGGCTACTTGGATCCATAGGGATCTGCTTGCTTGATGTAGCCACAGGTGGTTTGTCAATGCAGGGCTCTGGTCGGACATCAAAGCCTAAATTCTGGCGCTTAAGAAAGTCTTTCATAGGCGCGACATGTAAATGTTGTCCTATTTTTTGTGTACACCTAGACCTTAAGCCCAAAACCTGGTCCAACTGCACATGCATGAACCAAAGCCCATAAACGGAAGGCTTAGGGTTTTGGGGTATATGAGCTATAGTCTAAACTCCTGGTTTCCCCCTTAAGAAGCCCTATAGTAGTCCCCCGTATAATCCTCTATAGAACCCCCTCTAAGAGTCTAGACTTGTAGCTCGTATGACATGCTATCATCTGAGAGCCTAACGATGTCGCCTGAGTACCCCGAATCTGGCTGAGCTTCAGTGTGGAAGTTTACACAGAATAACCATGCTTGCTTAAGCCAGATGAGCTAGAACCTAAACTCCTTAAAGGGGCTTCTGTAGGAGCTTATATGGGGGAATGTTATAGGCCTTCTGCAGGGGGACAGCAGGATTTGGAACATGGCTCACATCATCAGACAATTCCGTGTATACTAATCAGGCTAAGAAAAGGACAGTCGCAGTCCAACAGAGATAGACTTGGAAGATCCGACCCTCTCTGAAGGGGTCGACCTGCATTAACTGGGCGATTCTCAAAAATTTTTTTCTAGGCTTTCGGGTTTCGGGTGCAGACAGAATCCTGAATCAGTTTCCAGAATCCCTTTGCGATATCCATTGTCATTCTGAGAGATTCCCAATTCAGCCCAGACCACAACACGCATGCAGTCCAAAGTTTGCCTCAACTGACCCTCTACTGTATGATGCTTAACTCGCCAAGTCCATGTCAAGCGCAAACACAGGTGCCTCAGCGCAAGCCTTACATTCTACACCCTAAACCCATAAACCCTAGCTAGAGTCGAGGTCTGAGGTTGTCATTACGCCTATCAACTGGACAACCTAAATCACACAGTACAGGATCCCTGTTCTTGTTCAACCCCGGAATTCAAAGCCCTAATCACAGCTACTGGTATTGTAGGTTGTCAAAATTATGGTTGCGTATTCGGTCACATTGGGTCCTTGGGTCCGTAACATAAGAAAATCTTTTGCAAAAGGGACCAACATGTTAATCCCCCCTCCCATATCAACCCCCCAAAACCAAAACCAGATCCCAAGTGCAAGCTCAAGCTCCAAAACCGATTTTCCCCTCCACAAAACCTGTACCCTGGCATGGCTTCTCATAGGAGCTACTGTCAATATTTGGGTTACCACAGGACCATCCAGGGTGGACATACGGTTCCCCTTGGCAGTTTAGCCTGGTCAATACATGTCCTAATAAGGGGCCCATATTCATACATGGGAAATGATGCCTCTAGCTCCCATGGTGGTACAGAGCGGGACCCCATTTTTGAAACCTTCATGTTGAGACCCCATAAAGTTTAGGCTTTAGGGGTCCTTGCTCCAAGTCCAGCAAATCCGCGGCCATGCTCTAATCCGGAATCCCTGCTCCCTAAGCAGCGACGCCATGCAAATCCCAAAGCTCTGCTCCCCAAACCCTAAATGGTAGGTTACCAAAATTGCGGTTGTCCTTTAATGGTACCCAGTCTAGCGCAGCCTCTACCTTTCGGAGTAAAAAGGGCCCATGATGTTGACAAGCCCGCATCCATCTTATAACAGCTTCCCACTTTCTCACCTTCGCTTAGCAAGGAACGAAGGCATGGAAAAGAACATGGAGACGACAGTACTATCGGGCGGGTCTATAGGGATTACCCAAAGGCTCTAAGGGTCCGTTCCTTCATTCCTTGTCAGCCAGAGGTAGCCAGAGGTAGGTCCCTGAACCCTTAGAGATCCTAAGCCTGAAGCCTTAACAACCTAGACCCTACAACCCCAAATCCTAAACCTCCACGTAAGTCCTAAACCCCTATACTAAGCCCTAAACATCGCAGGCCTTAAGACCCAAAGATCCTAAACCCTGAACCTCCAGCAGCTCCCCTCCTAAACACTAAAACCTTACGAAGCCCGAATCTCTAAATCCTAAGCCCTAACAGAACCCACTCTTCCCTTTTTTGCCAGCTCCATGGTGGCAGTCCCTGGGGCTCGAGCACCTTCGCGGGTCCGGATGGAACCTCACCTTGGTTCAGGGTTCAGAGGGTGGTTTCAGGTTTAGGCTGGTTTAGGGTTTAGGGTGGTTTCAGGTTTAGGGTGGTTTAGGGTTTAGGGTGGTTTCGGGTTTAGGGTGGTTTTGGGTTTAGGCTGGTTTAGGTAAGGTGTTTTAGGGTGTAAGGTTTGGGGTTAGGGGATTAGGGTCAAGTGATCCGGGTTTGGGATGTAGGGTTAACGGATTAGGGCTTAGGATCTATATGATTTAGGGAAAAAGGGTTCCGGGTCTAGAAAACATTTTGGTCACCCTAAACCCCAACCCCGTGAGCATGTAGAATACTGGCCTTTGGGTTTGGGGGCTCGCTTTGTTGCTTGGGGCATCGTTTACTTACTCTTGAGGTCCAGGTAGGGCTTCGGCTTCAGGATTTAGGGTTCATGGTCTCGAATCAAGGGTTTCGTCAGGTCTAGTCCTATAGAACCCAGGAATCTAAGAGAGTTTCGGGCTTATGCTTTATAACTGTTGTCTTCAGTGCTGAGTTCAAGGCTTTGAGTTAAGGGTGTTGTGGGAATTATCTGCGCGCACGAGATTTCCTTAGCACATGTCACCCAACAGAGAGTTTGGTTGCGGGGTGTTGGGACATGATCCCGTTGGTCCTCCTGCACATGGGTTCAGCCGAAGTGTAGCACTTCCTCTTGAGGTCAGGTGATCTGTTCATGAGGGCTTACCTCTAGAGCCTTTAAACTTTAAAGGCTTTAGAGGTAAGTTACGAAAAGAACTGGATTAGCTAACTGGAACGCTAGGGCTTGTGAGAAACCATTGAGATGGATGTGTTGGAAGGACATCGAAACTGTTCTGATCCATCAGCCTTTTCCCCTAGATATGCTTCCATTTGTTTTCGGTTACAAAGGCGAGTCCATGGTGTGGATGCTTGATCTTGTCTTCCTGTAGGCAACACTTAAAGTTTCCGTGCTTGCAATCACGAGCTGCCTTGTGCAGTTCGGCGAGAAGGTTACATGCTAGAAAACCTGTAGATGGAGGTGGCCTCCTCCCAGAAGTGGCCCCGAAATGAAAGCAGGGTCACATGCCTTTAAGTCCCCCTAAACTCTAAGCCATAGGTCCTGTTCAGGATTTTTGTTTAAATCTTGGCTTGGTATCTAGCAGTGCATCATGCATCCTAGACAACGCACGGTTTCACAACAGGGTTCAGCACGTGCTTCAATCGCATCCTACTGGGAGGATCTCTTGAGTGTTTGTTGGCCTGTATAATGGGGCTTCTTGGACATGGTAGATAGACTTACCAAGTCAAAAGATCTTCCAAGTAGACCCAAGACCAAAAAACCTATGCCCGAAACTCAAAGTTTCAAATCCCAGGCCGAGAACTCTAACCCCAAACCCCTAAACCCTGAACCCTAAAACTCTAACCCCTAAACCCTAAACTGAAACCTCGACGCCAGAAGCCCTGCACCGGAAGCTCTGCCTTCCACCGAAGACAACACGGGAACCGAATGCGGTTTAGGGTTTAGGTTCAACCAGGAGGGTCCAAGTACTCAATAATTAGGTACTTGGGTTTTGGGTAATAGTAATTATAGTACAGGTTTTGGGTACGTATATGATTATTAGGTACTTGGACCCGCAGGGTAAGGCTTAGACAGGGTGAACAGCAGGAATGTGTATTTAAAGGAACTTTGGCCCCCTTAAAGAAAATGTTGCCTTCAGGTTTGTTTGGGAGAGCGTATTCTGCCGAATCTCTGCAGGGTTGGGGTTTCAGGTTTAGGGATTAGGGTTTAGGGCCCTTCACAATGAAGAAACTCCTGAATCACAAAATATATGGGACATGTAACCATATTTGCTCACTATAACTTACAGACTATAACCAGAGGTCACGGACCCCCGCTCCCTCAAAGCCTCTGTACTCAAGGGAGCCGAATGCCCTCCGACATGGAGAAGAGGATCGTGAAAGTCCACGGCGAAGCGCCCTCCGGCACATGAAATTCCGATATATACATAGGGGCACATGGAAGTTTCTCAGTAAGTTCCCTTCATAACCTTGAGGGTCCAAGTACCTAATAATCATATACGTACCCAAAACCTGTACTATAATTACTATTACCCAAAACCCAAGTACCTAATTATTGAGTACTTGGACCCTCTGGGTTCATAACCCTTGAAGGGACCACCTCGCTTGTTTTAAAATCGTTCTATATCCCAGGGCGCGGATCTTGAAGGGAAGAACCCCTGCCCGCCTAATGTTAACACCACCCCCCCAAAAGCAAGTATTCCTTCCAGTACATAATGGTGATATTTTGTGTTCATTAGTTTTAGAAGGGGAGTTGTTATTGAATGAATTTGACTATGTAGGACCTTGTTGAGTAGTTTTCATAGCGCTTGCATAGTAGTAGTAATGGTAAGTAATCCCCTCCTCGTAATATTAAACCCCTCACCCCTCCAAATAGTAAATATGCCCAATATTCTATAATATACCGCCATGGGGAGTATTCAATAATGGGGGAGTGGTGGGCTTGAATAATAGCGGGCGGGGATGAGGTCTCGCATGACTAAGCAGCCTCTTTGGCTGCCTTCTACTCACGGCGGCAAAATCTTCAATCACTTCGATTCTGCCCACCACAAGCATACTGGCAACTTTGGTAGACTGGTACCCAAGGGCTGCTATGCAGTTCCTTTTGAGTTTGTTGTGTTTTTTGGTAAGGGATTATCATATACAACCCACAGAAGAACTACATCGGAGGTTTTGGGCAACTATTCAGGCTTCCATTTTCCTTGCTTGTTTGGGTGTTTTGCAAATGGAGCCCTGCCTAAGCCCTAAACCCCAATCCATCAACAGCATTTTTGAAAGGCTCCTGGCAGGAAATGGGACCCGATTTTGACTTGGCTCAGGCTCAGGTGTAGGTTTACTTGGTGGGGTATAGTAGGGAATACGGGAATATCCTTAGCTTGGTACAGTCAGTACTGGCGGTCCTTCTTGTGTTAGCGTCGTACATGCACACGGGGGCCCTGCATCCTTGGATTTTCCAACCTTGGGCAAAAGATTTTGGCAACCCTGCAACACGAGCATAGAATCTGACGGGCTGTATGCAGGCGCGCTCCGCAACCTCTGAAAGTATACGCCTTTCCGGGTCAACCTGGAACCCAAGCGGGGGCTTATTATACATACTCCAATGTTGAAGGGCGAATATCCCTTACGCCCAACCCTACAAAACCCCATGTCTTTTTAGATACAGGTACATACATGTATTCATACATCGTTGCATGACCTTGGAAATTCCTAACAGGGCCTTAAGACGGCTTGGTGATTGCAAGATCGCCGCTCAGGTTTGCAACGGTCACAAAGCGTTCGAAGCAGGAGACGCCAAAAAAGACGCCCAAGATGGCGATCGTCTACTATTCTACGCACCTGCGCGTGTCAATGAACTTGACTCGGGTTTAGAGTTTGAGGCCTTTCTGTGCGCCTTCGAATGTTCATGTCTAGTATCTTGGGTTTGGCGCTATTCCATGCACCTGCGAATTTGACAACTCTCTCGGGGTTCCGAGTTTGCGATGATGTGCTGTTCTATGCAACGGCGTGTTTTGCCTGGGTTTGGGCCTTTGCTGAATTCCTTCGCTAAATTCCTCTGCTGAATTCTTACAGTAAGCGGTCCGCTATGTGGATTCCTATTCGAATATGGCCCCTCGCTATAGTAGTATGAGCCCGATCAGGCCTCCTAAAGTGTGTTTCCAGGAATCTCAAAGTCTACTACTGTTAGGGTTTAGGGTTTAGGGTGTAGGGTCTTCTCCCTGATAATGAACAAGCCCTGCCCCGTAGACAAAACATCCCTATCCCTAAGGATCCACGCCGCACAACGTGGGTAATATTTACAGACTTTGGGGCCCGCTGTAGGTTATATGCATATATGTATACTTGGATCCCTAGGGCGTTGGAATGCTTCAGTTCATGGACCGGATAAAGCACTGAAGCCTAAATCTCCACAGGCCCTACAAACCTCAAACTTCACCCCTTAAGCCCTATAAGCCCCAAACCCTAAACCTCAAAGCCTGGGTCTTCAACCCTAAACCCTAAAACCCTCAACCCCAAACCCTAAACCCCATACCCCAAGCCCTAAGCCCTCAACCCTAAATCCTACATCTTAAACCCCAAATCCTAAACCGCGTACCCCAAACCTTAAGCCCTAAATCCTAAATCTTAAGCTGCGAGCACTGAGGCAGGAGTGCTCTTTTCACAACGCTGTCAACCTAAAATTAGGAGCACTTTTTGAGGGGGGCAGTGTAATAAGGACTATAGTAAATTGGGGTTTATATTCGGGTCCCTATATTTGGGGAAACTACAACTTCAGATGTACTCTCAGCAAAGATGAGATGGGACCCCACAAAGGCCCCCCTTACAGCCCCATCTGGATTTCCTTTTTGTGCGGGGAATGGTAAAAGTCAACCGCTAGATTGCCACTACAGACTTTAACTAGCTAGCCTGTTTCTGGAATATGGGGTCTAGGGCTTAGAGTTTAGGGGTTTCCAAATAGCCCCAGCAGGAAAAATTACAGACTTTTGGGCCCAAGGTAGGCATGAGTTGTATACTTGGATCCCTATATAACCTCTCTATAACCACAGTTTCCATTGCATTTTCCATTTTCTTTTCCATTGGTACTACTTGTATACTTGCATCCCTAGAGGACCTGTCTGCCTCGAGAATGGTTTTCTTCTTGTGAGCTATAGTCTAAACGGGGGATAATATAGGGGACCACGATAGGGGTTATTAAGGGGGATACTCGGAGCTTAGACTGTAGCTCATGTGGTTTACTGTGGTACCCAGTAGATCTTCCGGAAGATTGCGTAGATCTCCTTAGCGAAACGCCGGAAGTTGGCCCTCGATCCCTAGACGGCTCTTGGAGAACCTCATGTTGTGGCGGTGAATTCTCAGTTTCTGCCGGAAAGACACAGAGATCAGGCGATGATTTTGCATGTTGATTATGTTGCGCTGGGCAATGGGCTTGGGACGGTACAGGGTCATGAGATAACATAGACAACTTGATCACTTTGCAAAGGCCCCTGGCTCTAGCAAATGCCTTGACTCTGACATTTAGGGTTTTGCATGTTCTTTTCCATTATCCGTATATAGCCACTATACAGCCCTTAGATAGCCCCTATATAATCCGTGTATAAGCGTTTTTCCTGTAACAATAATGGATGGCCAGGCTTCCCTCTGCTTCACACTCCGTCCTTGTCCTGAGTCCTTGCAGCCCCAGACCCCCAAAGGGATCCAAGAAATCCCCTAGAAGCATATGGGACATTATATAAGGGCTACATAGGGGTTACTATATAGGGAATCTAATTTCTAGATCCTCCCAGGGGTCTGGGGCGTGCCTAATGCAGCAACATGTTGCCTAGGTATGGGCACATCAAGAAGTTGGCGGACGAGTGTGCGCCCCAGGTTTAGCTACGCCAGGACTTGGACTGTTTGATCCCCAGAAATCCGTAAACATCTCCTTGTAACACGTATCCCGACATATCCTTATACGAACCTTATTCATCCTTATTTGATTCCAGATCGTCTCTTACAGGGGACTATGTGAGCTCAAGTCTAAACTCCTAGTATCCCCCTACTAACCCCTATAATACTCCCCTATATAATCCCCTGGATAACCCCCTGTAAGGAGTTTAGATTATAGCTCATGTAGATTCCCACCGTAGCAGCTGGGTTTTCGACTTAGTATGCAGGCACCTAAGTTCGCGCGGCGCTGGTCACCTATGAACTCGAGTCTAAACTCCAGAAAGAGGTTGTATGGGGGGCATATATAGGGGAGTATTATAGGGCCTCTTAAGGGGATACTAGGATTTTAAGCTACAGTTCATATGGAGCCAGAAGGGTCCAAGTACCCATGTTCGGTGGTTTTAGGTGCCACATACTACCATTCAGGTGTAGGTGCGACGTCATGACAATGCTTGTAGATAGAATGTTGAGAAGCTATTAACCCTGAGGATATGCAACGCAAGCAACAAGCCACGACAAATCCTAAACCCATCCTAAACCACAAACCCAAAACCAATGCAATGGAACGTGAGATGGAAACTGAAGTTAAACAGGGGTCGTCTAGGAGTTTGTCCTTCGCTGACACTGCAAGAAGGTGAGACGGGCAGAGGATTCCAGTACACAATCAGTACGTTTCTGGTCTACTACACGCACACAAGCAGTCCAGTCTCATGTATATTGCACATCCTATGCGGTATCAAAACTACCCCGATGAATATAGAATCCGTAATAGAGATCAAAGCCATTGCTTATGCTCATATATCCTGCAGGTCCCCCGCTACCCTGTATTTCCCAAACCTCAACAGCGCTATTCGACGTTTCAGCTCAGACCCACTCTAACACCTGAGCTCTGAAAACCCGAACCCGAAACCCTACACCTTTTGTCTGAGGATCGCAGGGGCTGCAAAGAAAGCGGGCGTCGAGGCCAGTTGTACAAGCGTTTGCTTTGTTGGGCCGTGGGTTTACAAATGGGCTATAGAATCTATTTGAGGATAGGGAGCTGACTCCAGGGTCGCTCGAAGTACAAGATAGGCGTGTTCAGGGCTCGTGGTTTAGGCTTCCAGGTTCAACGGGGTTTGAGGCACCTTTGAATTCAGGGCCGCGAGCAATTCTGGCTTGGCGTCTAGAATTCGTTTGTCCGGAGGTTCTGCGAGGCTCGAGAACTTGCTCGTGCAATTTTCCCGGAATTAAAATTTGGAGGGTCATGGGGACTTAGTAAGTAGGTTAGCAATGGAAAAGAAAATGGAAACTACTATGTATCATCTAGGGTTTAGGG
This sequence comes from Symbiodinium pilosum, assembly GCA_905231905.1. Lineage (NCBI taxonomy): Eukaryota > Dinophyceae > Suessiales > Symbiodiniaceae > Symbiodinium > Symbiodinium pilosum. Next base: position 12,431 of record CAJNIZ010007725.1, read on the forward strand.
TTTAGGGTCATGGAGTCTGAGTAAGTAGGTCAGTAGCCCTCATAAGCCATATAATGACTCCAACTATCCCCATTATCAACCTGTTACTAAGTTCCCATGACCCTGCAAGAAAGCCGATGCTGCAGCTAGCATTTATCTGCTTGCTTTTTGGCAGTTCAATCATACGATCCCCCTAAACCCTAAACCCTATACCAGCCTCACCTCAACTACCCCGAACCCCAGATAAAGCCTAGATAAGCCCTAGATAACTCTTACGCAGTCCTGAGTCGAAGACAATCTAAGGTTCAGCCCCATGAGGCTGCTAAGGAACTTGAATTATGTAGGGTTTAGGGCTTAGGGTATAGGGCTTAGGGTTTATAGGGTTTAGGTTTAGGATTTGAGGTTTAGGGCATAGGGCTTAGAAAAGGAAACCCTATTATTTTCTATATACCCATTTTATGGTCACTGCTGCCATTGGGCGTTGCAGGTGGATATGTATCGCGTGGCAGAGACCTTGCCCGAGGGAGTTCCTTGGCTGGTAGGACAGGTTTATTAGACTTTTTTTCGAGGGAGGGATCATATTATAGGGATTCAACAGGGAATACTTGAGATTCTGCAGTGATTCTTGCGGGGGATTCTACAGGTATTAGACAGGGACAATTTTGGAAATATGCAGCGATTGTAGGGGTGTACGCATAATTCCTCTAAGCCATGAAGCCTAAGCTGGATTTAGAAGCTGGAACGGTTAACAGCATCATTCCAAACAGTTCTTATTGGATAGATAGATAGATAGATAGTATAAAGTTCGGCAAGCTCCGTGATCAACGTCCTGCCGTCTGGCCCTTGTATACTATTGTTTGAGGGTGCTGGTCGTTTCGAGCGGCTGTGTGTGTAATTGAAGGTGTTTTGGGCGGTGGCTTTGGAAGTTGATCGACTAGCTTCACATGAATGGCGTTTCCGGGCCTATTCCTTGGATAGACTCTGTTTGCGTCAGAGTGCTGGAACAGGAGCCTAAACCCCTAAACCCTAAACCCTGAATATGGTGATTTGTATTAAGCTGAATGAAAGCTACAAGAAAATGCCAAGTGCAAGAAGTGTTTCCAGACCGAATCCTGTGCACAGAGAGCGCCTGTGGAGAATGACCTTCCGGCTCATATGTAGTATGAGTAGTTCCTCTGCAGCTCCTTTGTTGGATTACAGACTATACCCACTCAACCCCAAACCCTATAAACCCTAAACCCCGATCCATAAACCCAAAACCCTTAACCCTATAAACCCTAAACCCTATAAACCCTGAACCCTATAAACCTTGAATTCATCACGCAGCAATCTTCAGGCATCGTGGAAAAACCCTATAAACCCTAAACCCTATAAACCCCAAACCCTATAAACCCTAAACCTCATAAACCCTTAACCCCATAAACCCTTGACCCTATAAACCCTTGACCCTATAAACCCTTGACCCTACCAACCCTGAACCCTATAAACCCTATAAACCCTACAAACCCTCAACCCTATACACCCTAAACCCTACAAACCCTAAACCCTATAAACCCTTAACCTTTGAGGTTTTGACAGCGATGAAGGCGCCGCCCAAGGCGGAGGATCCGGTCATCGAGTTCTCAAATATCGAGAGCCTTGTATCTTTGAATATTTTCCCTAGGTTTGGGGTTCAGGGTTTAGGGGTTCAGGGTTTAGGGGTTTGGGGTTAGGGGTTTAGGGTTTAGGGTTTTGGGGTTTGGGGTTTAGGGTTTAGGGATTGAGGGCCTTGAATCTTGAATAGCTTCCGTAGGGGTCCAAGTATACAAATATGGCTTAGGCTTACCCCCAATGGTTTAGGGTTTAGGGTTATAGGATCCATGTATACCAATAACACCTACTTTGGGCTTTAAAGTATGACAGTATTTCCTACATGGGGCTATTTGGATCCTTAGGGTTTAGGGTTCTGGGTTCTGCGAGGGCTTGTGTCTAGGTAACAGAAGCTTGTTTATCCTAGAGCCCGAACCCTGGCTCCTAAACCTTGTACCCTAAGTCCTGAGTCCTAAACTTTGAATCAAAACTCCTACCACGAAGACTTAGCAATGATAACCCGTAATGGGCGGGCCTAAAACGCGCACCTCCTGAGTCTGCAAGAGGTCGCAGATTACTCTCGGGACTGGTACTAACAGTACACCTCCCAAGCACGGAGACGCTAATGTGACACAAGCCCCAACCCTGCAAACACAAAAACGTAAACCCGAAGCCCCTAAATCCCTAAGACCCTTCAAACCCTTCGAACCCGTTTAAACCATGTTAACTAAAGTCTAAACTCCTAGTATCCCCTTGATAACCCCCTGTAAAAATCTCCCTTTTAAAGGAGTTTAGGCTAGAGCTCATTTGAAGTAAGGAAGCTTGTCGACTATGATGGTATCATGTTCGGCCTGCCTACCCGCTTCGGTCAGCCTGCCGCGCAGATCAAGAGTCTCTTGGTGTCGCTTAGGGTTTGGGACCTCAGGGTTGAGGGTCAAGAGTTCAGGGTCAAGAGTTTAGGGTTTAGGGGTTGAGGGTTAGGCCCCAGTTAGGGGTTTAGTCCCTCAGGATTTGAGGCTTTAGGCCTCAGGTTGTAGTCTAGGCCTAAAGACTTTGTTAGCTTCACGGTCGTGGGTGTAAGATTTTTGCGTAAGGGGTTTGGGCTATCTATGGCTGTAGCGCTTGTTAAAACAATGTTTTAGGAATTTGCCGTTTGGGGCTTCCTGTTGTGGGGGTTAGGGCTTGGGCTTAGCAGGTGGTTCAGAGGAAAGGTCAGGATCAAACTTCAAAAGCCTAGACCCTAGACCTAGAGCCCTAAACCCTAAACCCTACACCCAATTCCTGGAAACCTGCAACATCGGGCCCTACATGCAAAGCGGTCACCACAAGGCCAGAGAAGCTCAAGGCTCCATATCCCCACTCCCTGTCCCCTGCGCCGCAAATATTAAAGCCTCAAAACTTAGCCTAAGGGTCCAAGGACCCAAATAATAGGCTCTTAGGGTTCAGAATCTGAAGCTGCAAGGCCGAGACACCAAACCGCTCAGCATCCTTGATCGGGGAAGCGGGAATGGCTGACATGCAAGATGCGACAACCTTCCGCAAGCCTTTTGCTCCAAAGTATAAAGCATAAACCCTCAATCCTCAACCGCGAAACCATGCTCCCGACGCCCCGGAGCTCCAGAACCCAACACTTCAATTCCGTCTCAGGCTTCTGGGATTCCACTGGAGGACTCTGGCAAGGTGCCCACTATGCATGGACAGTCCCTAATTTAGGGCTTAGGGTTTAGGGTAAACGCT
>CAJNIZ010007726.1:1311-13402 GCA_905231905.1 Symbiodinium pilosum
GGGAGGAGCTGGTGGGGCTAGCTAGCTATGGATTATTTTTTCTTTCAAATTTCAATGTATCCACTAATTGCAAGCGCCCACTGCTTGCATGATGGATCTGGGGGGGGGCAAACGCGCTGACAATAAATTGCAAGCCCCGCAGTTTCGCGCACTGTCAATCCAACAAGTTGGTCCCTGACGTTCGTTCGTTCCTTCACCCATGCAAATTGTCAGATGATGGTGGATGGTCACAGCAGTTGTGGTGCAGGGCGCTGCAGCGATGCCCACAGGTTGCCCTGTAGTTGGGGCTGGTACTGCANNAGGGTTTGTGGCGTTTAGGGCTTTTGGGGTTTAGTGTTTAGCGGGTTTAGGGCGGCCTGCGCCCGACCCGCGGCCCGCGGCCCGCGGCCCGCGGACGGTGGCCGCGCCTCCAGGGCAAAAAAAAACCTATACCCCCCTGTAGTTGGGGCTGGTACTGCAAGTAAATGTCACGCGTCACTTTCTCACGCAGCTCGCCACCTGGACCTGCACCCGATGTTAGCTGCGAGCCTTGCCTGGGTGCTGGCAGCGACATGGCCGTCATCAGCTAAGGCAGGGCCCCTCCCCCAAAAACAAACGATTCAAAATAAGAAGGGGTTGCACCCCAGTATGTAACTTTGGAAAAAGTTTCTTGCAGGGATCCCCGAGGAATCAAGATTCAGGACTTTCGGGTTTTCATTTTTTTCATTCCAAGTGAGAACATGCCATCATTCCGCTTCTGCCGGGTAAGTATTCCGTACGGGAATGTTCGCTTTATGCCGAATCGCTCCAATATTAACTGCTCAACATTACGCCCCATGCTTTTGCTATCATGCGCCTTTGCCATTGCCATTGTTCCCCATATCTTGCGTGCTGGGAAGTTCAGATAGTGGCGTGGCCGCCGTCCGAAACCCCGGAGATGCTGGGAGCAGCCAGGGCTCGCGCGTTCGCAATCTCTTGAGGTGAGGGCCCGCCAAAGAAAACCTCCAATGTGTCCCAGCGGCAAATGTTGATGGCAGGACCGTCCACAAAGCATGGTTGGCGCGCGGGGAGGCGCACATGGCAAGCAACAACCATGCGCGGCGGAGTTTTGCGACGTGGGAGGCAATGCCGCAATCCTGCTCAACAGCGCCAACAACTGTGTCGCGGCGCTCGCGTGCCGGTCCCCGAGTGGTGACAACGTGGCGGGCATCAAGGAACGCCGGCGGGTTGGAGGGCAGAGGCCGCGCTACATGGGGCCAGGCGTGGCTTTATGCAAAGAAGGTGGGCGCCAAAGGGTATGCTGGCGTACGTGCTCCCGGCATTCGCTGAAACCTGCGCTTCCGTGCGACAGCACCGGGACGGGGTGCCCCATCGCGCGTCAATGGTGAGACAAAGTGGTGTCAACAGTGGCTTGTGCCCCTTGTCAAAGCGGCAGGCCGTTCGTTAGCACCTCGATGCGGCGTGCGTCCGTGGCAGGCGCATCGAGGTTCATGTCCCGAATTATCACACTTGAGGCCACCCTTGCGCCCGCTTCGCGGCAGACGCGCGCCGCTGCCCATTCGAGCGGTGCGCCCCGAGCGCCCGGCACTCCGGCTGTGGGGCAGGCTGCTCGGTGGTCGCCCAGCAGACGCCACCGCACCTGCAGGTGCGAGGCGCGACCGGCAGGGGCTGGCGGAGGCACCGCAACAAAAGCACCCGCATGTGCGAGCTTGGCAGCAGGAACTCGGGTGCACCGGGGCCTGCTTGGGACAGCATCAGGGAGCGTGAAGCCGGGTCAAGGTCAGAATATGTCTGCTTGCAGCAGCTCAGAAACGCCGCTTGTGGCCGGCACACGCCGGCGTGCCCGGCCAGGGGGTATGCGGCAGCAACAGCTCCGGAACTCGGTCTTGCAACGTGGGCAATGTGTCTGCCCACGAGGCCCAGTAAGCTGCACAACGGCCGGCCGAGCGGAGGCTCAGTCCGCCGAGTCGTAGCGGCAGCTTGGCGCGTTGCAGCGCCTGGTCGTCCAGGTGCAGTGGCCCGTCGCTTCCGAGGAGTTCGCTCAGGCTGCCCATGATCGCACAGTCGTGGCGGGCAGCGAAGTCTTGTGGTGGATGGTTGCATCGTCCGGAGCATATAGTTGCTGCGGGGGCACGCGCACATGAGAAGAAGCAGCCAGGCCATTTGGAGGTCTGGGAGGCCTGGCAGTTTATCCAGGAGCGAATCGTGCTGGCACCGTTTGGCCAGCAACGCTGCCTTTTGGAAAGCGTCGTGCCCCAAGGGGGTGCCGAGCACGTGGATGCCCTGTAGCTCAGGAGGCAGTGTTGGGTCCCCGACCCACACTGGCGAGCCATCTTGGGCGGGCGGCATCCCTTCCGAGAGGCCAGGAGGTTCCACACTCAAGTCTTGCCCACATTCAGATCAATGTTGGCGTGGCTCTTGAGCGCCTGTCGCAACGCCAGGAAGGTTGCGCGGGCGCACTCGGGGTCGCACGTCAGGTCTGCGTCATCTAGGAAGGCATAAAGGCGTTCGCCGCCACGCAGCGCGGTCAGCATAGCCACGGGAGCCGGGTGAATGGCTACTGCAAGCAGCCCTGGCATCAGCGGGTCGCCCTGTTCCCCACCTTCGGCCTGGAGGACATCGTGCGCCCGGCCGGAAGCGCCGTAAAAAAGGTACGAGCTTTCTTGGCCGTAGAATTAGCGCACGAAAGGGGTCAGTCCCGCGAGGCGGTTGTCCCGGCGTAGGCCTTCGAACATGGCGGCCCGTGAGACGTGGTCATAGGCCCCGACGCCATCCACGCTGACAACCGTTGCACGTGCAGAAAGCTCGGTGGACAGGCCAAGGCCACGCACCAGGGCCTCCGCACCGGCACGGGTGGACAGGGCGTACAGGAACGTCGCGCAGGACTCTTGGAAAGCGGTTGCCGCCTGCTGCGCCAGCGTTCTGGACACCAAGCGGCGGAACACGTCCGCCATCACTAGGCCTCGGATACTATGTATAACGTGTTCTGCAGAATAGCTCGGTTCCAACCCGACATAAACGAATATAAATGTAGATGCATAATGGTAGTGAAATAACCTCCAGCCTAGAGACCCCACCAAACCGAATCGTTACCGATGACATTTTAGCTTGTAATAGCTTGTACTAGGATGCAATTGGTAATCCCTGTTGCGATTTGAAACACCTTCATTTACTTAAGAGTTACGTAAAGAAAACGAGAAAGGCCCCAGACTTGAGAGTTTCTTTTGAAATTCGAAGTACTTTTAGCCTTTGTTTAGAACTTGCCACAAACGAAGTAGGTCTATTTGGTGAATTTGCCTAAAGCTGCCTACCTAGATGGGAGGGTGATCCAGTGCGCACTCCCATTTGCATCCAGCGCGCACTCCGAAATCAGCATCCAGCGCGCACTCTTTTTTGCATCCGGTGCGCACTCCTCGAAGGTTTAGGGTTAAGGGGTTTTAGGGTTTAAGGGTTTAGGGTTTGGGGTTGCATGAGGCCTAGCAATTGTGCTTCGAAACACACCTACGAGCGCNNCGACGCATTTGGAGCGCACACTCGACGAAAATCGGAGCGCACACCCACCTAGGTGGGCTCAGGCCTAGAGCAGGCACGGCACTTTTTCTCAAACCGTAAAAGGGCTGCGGAGTTGCACTAAGAGTTCAGGAGTAGCTTAAGCTCAAGCGCCTCTTTGTTTCTATCTTACACACAAGCGTGTAAGATTCGCACCCCCCTCAAGTGCTGCCGATCTCAAGTGCAGCAATGATGTTCGTGGCGTATTCAGGATATGGCGCCGTAAGGATGGCTCCAGGCAAGGCAGACGTGTTTTTGTCCTGCCTAAACCCTCTACGGATACATCTTCGGCTTCAAGAGGTCCCGAGTCCTCGTCCGGCAACTTGTCAAGGAGGGTGGTTTTGCCCGCACAGCGTCCATCACCACATAGACCACCGTCAAGCCTGTTTTCATGCACAAGTACACTCCGGGGTCTTTGACTCCTCGGCTAAAGTCGTACCGTCGTACCTGCCCGTCTCCTTGACCTTGCCGCAGAGGATTTCCTCAAGCTCGTCTTGGTAGACCAAGCCTGCTGTACGTCTGCTGTACAGATTCCCGTCCAGCCGGAACACCAAGTCTTCAAATGGTATCCTTTGGGCTGGCGGAAGATCCCGCACCCACTCTTCATAGATGGGTTTCCATTCCGGTGGTGCCCGCATGTAGACATACTCACCTGTTTGCACTCCCCGCACTTTTCCTATGAGGAATGCGGCCACGATGTCAAACGACCGCGTTGCATGGCCGTGCTGCAAAGCTCGGACCTCCAAGAGGCTGTGTGCCTCAGGAGTCGGTGTTGGTACAACACCTTAAGGTCTTGCTCCTTTTCGGCGGTGTACCCGAGCTTGACATCGGCACACGTGAAGCGCGACTTGTAGACGCCTCCCTTGGCCTTGTCTACCCACGTGTAGTGGAAGACCTTTGACCCTGTGGGTACGTTCCTTCGCGCTATCGGCGTGAACGCCTGGAGCTTCCACAGCTTGCGTAGCTGAGCTTCGCGCGCTTCCCTCACGAGCTTCGGGTCAAGAACCCTGTAGGTATTCCATCACCGTTGCGAGCCTTTGCTCTGCAAACGGATTGCCCGGCCTTGCCAAATTTGCCCACTCCTCCTAGGCATGGATCGCTCCGACCCTTGGCGCTTTCTTGCTTGCCGCCTTGGGTTGCTCCGGCGGTCGTTTTTCACCTGCCGGCGCCTCAGCGCGCTTCGGGGGCTTGCGGATGGGCTTAGCCCCCCTTCACCTAAACCCGGAATGGTGGTACCCTCACGGCGGTTCTGCCCGCGCTGGCTGCCGGTGGTGGAGGCTCACTGCTGGCGGCTGCGCCCGCGCCCTCGCCAAGATCGGCTGGCATGTCCGCTCAAACTCCGGGTCTTCAACCTGCAGCGCCTCTACGTCGACCCTATCGGCTGGGCCGTCGTGGGCTAACTCGGGCGGCTGCGGCAGCCCGTCTTCCTCGTACACTCGAACGTGTTCGCCGTTTCTGCGCGGCAGCGCCGGGAGAACAACCACTTCGCTGCCCCGCAACCTTCGCCCCAACGTGGTTCCTATGGCACATCTGCCACGGTGGCCATGAGTTCAGCCTGGTGTTGGGCCGCTGGTGACAAACGGCGGACGGACCGCACAGTCAAGGCACCCCCCTCTGTGTGGATGATGTTGCTGTCATCGCGTTCCAGGCGGCCCACCCAAAGACCTTTCACCCAGCGTTTCTGCGCTTCTGTTGCTGGGCTTGGCAGTTTTGCCATCACTCTCACCGAAAACGCATATGGGTGACTGGTAGTCTACTCCATTTACGATCCGGCAGGCGGCCTTGTCTGCAGCGCGTACCTGGGAGCAGACGGCTAACCAAGCTACGTAGCAAACCAACCACGGGACCATGCAATTCGGGTACCGGGTTTGAAGGTCCATAAGCCACGCGGGCACAAACCCGCTCGCTGGCTGCGTTCGCTCTCTACTGCCCCCTGGCTCTGGCGGGACTTCACCTTATCCGCGCACATCCTTTTCTGGATGGCTCAGCCACGTTCCTGAGAGCGTTTTCGGGTTACCCGCCTGTGCTCTAGGGTGTTTAGGTACTGTTCCACAGCGTCCAGCGTACGTAGGCGCTGCTCAGGGGCCACCCGTCCACCGTCCACGAGGTTTAGGACAGTCACGAGCGCGGACTCTCCTTCAATCCTGTGCTGGTTGGCCTTTTGGCTGTGGGACGTGCAGTCCATTTGCACAACCGTTTCCAGAGAACCACCCCCAGGATCAGTTTTCCTGCGGTTGTGCCCGCCATGGCCGCTTCCTTGGACGCAGTATTCGCACCAAGGCTTAAACGGCACGTGGGTGGGCATGCGCTGCGCGCGCTCCTTCGCTTCGCAGAGGGTACACTCTTTTCTCTGGCGCAGAGGCGGAGGGTCCCGCTTCGAGGTGGTCGGCCGCTTCGGCTTCGGCCTCAGGGTCATCAACTATCACGTTGATAACTTCGGCCGCTACTTGGCCCGTTTGGCCATTGCAAGCTCGGTGTAGGGCATTAGGAACTGGTTCCCTTGCCTAAAGATGTACGAGCGCGGCTTGTGGAAAACCACTTTGGCGCCCGCGTCCACGGCCCTATTGACCGAAAGGATGTCGTCGGTGACGCCCTCCACCACTGAATAGGTAGCCCTGGCGGTTTGGCGGGATTGCCCGCCAAGCTCCAACACTGGTTCCGTAACAATTTTGGTGTTCAGAAGCGTGTCGTCCACCAAGAAAGGTTCCGGGCCGGCACACCGAAACAGTAGCCCCTGTGTCCACCAAAAGGTGTCCTTGGCCGTTTTTTCCCGCCCCCAATTCTGAGCACGCGCGAGAGGCGCCGCACTCCTGGCTTGGTAGCGCTGGCGGTGCTCCCCGCTTGGGGCGCGGAGGGGCCCACAGGAGAGGACTGACGCGTTGTCGTCCGCCACTTGGTTGACGGTGTTTCCTTTTTGCCTTGTTGAACCAGCAGTCTTGGACTTTGTGGCCTGTGTGCCAACAAATGGGGCAGTTGTCTTTCTCTTTGTTGTCTTTTCCTTTCTCCCCACACTGGTCGCCATCGCCCTTCCCCTTTTTGCCTTCGCCACCCCTTTCTTTTCCTTTTTCTTGTTCTTTGGAGTTTCCTTTCTCTCCAAGTTTGCCAACTTCCATGGCATTGTCCTCATCAGAGATGGCCTTTTCATCCCCAAACTCACTGGCATATTTAGCCAAGTCCAGCTCCCACTCCTGCAAAGCTGCACTGAAATCCACCTCTTTTGAGGGGAACTTTGGGCTCAGCAAGGCCCTTCTCCATATCAGGCCTCTGTTGGCTTGCTCTGGGTGGAATTCTTTCCACAGAAGTCTCCAGGGCTCAAAACCTGGTTTTGCATACCTCTTGCGATCTTGGTCGTTGAAGGGCATTCTTGTACCCATCCTACCAGCAAGCCAAAAAGTTTGACTGACAGGCTTTTGTGCTCCTGGGATCTCCTGGGTTTCCAAGGAGGCATCCACTGTTGTCTTTTGCTTCCTGGCCTCAGCAAGATGGTCAGGAAAAGTTTCATCTATCAGGCTGAGATAAGTCTCAACCTGCCACACAAGCCTTTCCCAGTCGTCACTCCTTTTTAGGGGTTTAGGGGGCTTTATAGCTTGCTTTAGCAAGTCTACTCCCCTGAAGACTGTGTGGGTAAGACCACCTACTGGTGAAACTTTGTCTAGGGTCCTAAGCTACCTACTGCGGGGCTGCCCGCAGCGGTGCTGCCCGCTTGCAACTGGTTAAGTTGCAGTGCAACTCTAGCTGTGTCCTGGCGTTCGCTTCAAGTTGACTGACAACCTGGCGATGTATTTCCGATGCCCTTCGGAGGGCATCCGCCAGTTCGGCCACTTGGGCCGCTAACCCTTCAGGTGTCGGCTGGGCTGGTTGGCTCATCGTCCGCTTCGGTTAGGCGTGGCGATGGCACTGTGCTTCCTTGCAGGGACGGGGGATCCTGGGCTCCAAACCCAGGCGTTGTAGGAATTGACCCTACGTGCACGTACTCTGCCTGTGCAGGGTCCGCGGCGCTGCCCGCTTCGGCGGGTTTGCCTGCAGCCTCAGCTGCAGGCGTGGTGCTGCGCTGCTCTCGTAGGAGCTGCTGCTGTCGTCCTGAGTGGTGTTACGCGCTGTCGGTGTAGCTGGCTCCTGCACGGGCCTCGGCTCAGCTTTTGGAGGCTCCTTGCTCTCTGCAGTGGAGGACTCGGCGGCGCTCTCCTCCTGCTGGCGCAACTTGTTTGAGCGCGCCTTTGCTGGCCACACTCTACGCGGGCTTGGGTCCTTTCAGCGCACCTTTTGCCCCGGACGTTCTTCTTTTTCCAGAAGCCGCCCACTGTGCTGGGCGGTTCCTCCAGTGAGCTACGCGCTCAGTGGAGGCGGAAGCACCCACTGCTCTCGGCAGGCGGTTTGCCAAACCAGGCTGGCTTGAGCTCAACCTGATTTGTCCACTGGCGGCTCGAGGAGACTTGTCCTAGCTGCTCCTGCCACCCAGACCAGGGATCTTCCTCCTTTTGGTCCTCGTCCTCCTCCCACGTGTTCCGCCCCGATTCCACCACCAATCGTCCCACTGGTCCCACACGTGGTGACCGACGGACGGCGGGTCTACCCGCTCAAAAGAGCAGGAAACTTCTGTGGTTTGGGAGGCGCCGTTGCTGCCCCCTTTTGTCCTGGTTTACAGACCCAGGTGCCCTGTCCAGGTTTTACGGCCCTGGTCCGCTTTCGTGGGCTAGCCCGACGGCGGGTCTGCTCGCACTAAGCTCTGTTGGCTTAGCGCAGGGTATCCCAGGTTTTACAAGTCCCTGGTGAGCTCTTGGTTTGCACCCTTAATGGCGGAGCTAGCCGCGAGTGTACCCTAGCGGCTCGTCCGGAACCGCAAGGCAACTCGCTGAGCTGTCTGTCCAAAGGTGGGTCAGAGCAGCTCCGCTACCATGCGAAGCCTAACGCTGCCTACCTAAGTGGGCTCAGGCCTAGAGCAAGCAAGGCACTTTTTCTCAAGCTGTATAAGGGCTGCGGAGTTGCACTAAGCGTTTAGGGAGTAGCCTTAAGCTCAAATCCTCTAGCTCTTTGTTTATATCTTACACACAAGCGTGTAAGATTCGCAGAATAACAAAAGCCTCGAAGATTGCAGCTTTTTTAATTTGAAGCGTTGCTTTTACTAAGCTCAGGACTTGCGACTGCCTTTCAAAAGGAAACATATTGGATCAAGGACTTCTGTAAGAGAATATAAAGAGCTCATAATCAGAGAACTCTTCTTTAAATTCATAACCAGTTTGGTACGGTCTTGACATAGAGAAAATGCAAGGCCAAGCGTTTGAGACTTCCTCTTGAAAATCTAAATACATGTAGTATTATCTCGGAGACCATTAGAATATTATATGTGTCTTTGATCATAGTATGGAAAATATTGAACGCGTGAAATGCGTTTTGATACTTGTTGAAAACTATTTTCAGAACATTTAGACATGAAATTATACTATTGGAGGAGGAGCATACTGAAAATTAAATACCTTCACCCACAGTGTAGCAGATGGGATTTCCGAGAACAATTTTCTTTTCGCCAGTAAAACCAAACCTCTGTTCCTACGAACGGAATAGAATTCTCTCTTGTCCAAAAGACAGCCACAAATGACTTGAGAGAAATTATATAACCCTAATCCCTTGTGTCTCTGGACGTTAAGCCCACGGAGGCGGCATTCTACGCTAGCAAAGGCCAAGGAGTCGGTTCAAGGTGGCCTCCATCAACGCAATAACTGGACGGAAAATTGTTCTAGCCTCCATTCGCCATGGAAATGGTTTCGGTCATAATTTCCAGGAAATGATTTGGATTCACAGTGTTCGAAGCCGTGGACTACTCGGGGGGACGATCGCGATTTTTGTGGCAATAATGCACGGGACATGGTTCGGCCCTTCATTGTTGGAAGAAATGAATGGGAAATAGTTCGGGCCTCCATTTTTTGAAGCAATGTATGGGAAATAAAGTCGATGTTGCCTCATGATTCCAAATAATGGGCACTCAACTGTTTGGTTCTCCATTCTTTCTTCGCGTGCATAGGATTTGCGAACCAAACGCTTCAACTAGCAAACATCAAGCCACGGATCCCTCCAAATGCGTGCATCGAATTCTGATCACGTGCAAGACGTGCCTGTTCATCGCGCACTCCAGCGTTTACAATCGGCAAGTCAGGCTGACAGTTGCCCGCACATTCACGCATGTCGGCAAACTTCATTAGGTTTTTTCGAATTGAGAGTGGCCAAGGGAACTTGGCCGGCGATGAAAGGTTGAGTGCAGCTGCTGCAGGCGCAGGCCTCAAGCACATGTGAAACGCAATCAGCCTAGTTCCGCAGCCTCTGCATTATTGCGGCTTGCGCAGTACCAGGGTAAGCTGCAGCTCATCCGACGTGCTGTACCGGGGCTACTAGTCTTTGGGCTCCTTTTTGCAAGAATTGCAGTGCACTTGTGTCGCTAGAAGCAACACTCAACTTCGTGATGCTGTACCGATCTCGAGGCTCCTTCCCTCCATTGCACGCAACTTTTTGGTCACACCGCTGGTTCGGTTCTTTGGTCTGAATGGCGAGCTCCGATCGCTTCGCTGATGCTGCTGTCTTGGCCTGAGCTGCAGAATGTTGCAAACAAATGTCGAGCCTTCAGCTGACGCGTCCTCCCTGCAAGTTTGGGCCCCACACGTGCTGCTTGCAGCAGCAGCTCTTCTAAGGTGCTCCGCCCTCCGACATAGACAGACACCAACAGCGACAGCACGACACAAGCAGCACATCTGAGACGCATTGCAGCTCGAACATCTGGGGGGTGAGCGAAGGCACGACATTTGAGCTACCAAGTGTTGCTCATGGTCCTGCCCGCTCAGCTCTTGCTGCATGTCACGACCTCTCTAGTCACCATTTATTCTTATTCTTACTTCTACTATTATGAACTATTATCATTGCTACTACTATTGCTACGATTGTTCATTATTACTATTATGATTCCTATTATTATTGCTATTATTACAAGTCCTCCGGGGAAGGCCTCAGCTGGAAACAAGCAGCTTGTGGAAACTGCGAAGCTGGCATTGGGGGACTGGCTCTTCGCGTACGTCGACCTGCAATGCAAATCAAGGAGCCACCAAAGTGCCCAGTGAGTAAGTTGTTACAATATGACCTTAATATCCTATAATAGTTTCCATTTCATTTTCCATTATCCCAATATAACCACTAATATAGACTGTTACTGGGTGGGGGGTGGATTGCTCCTTGGCACGTCGCATTGTGAGGAGACATGAGGACACGAAGGCAATCACGCCAGAAGGCTAAGCTATGGAGAAGCCCTGGAATAGAAGTTCAATCAAGAAGGCCTGTGTTCTCCACACGTGAGTTCCCGGTTTGCCTGCTGAGTGCATGTCTTACCCTATATGAGCCGCAGCATGCTAGTCATCCTCTTCCCTTGTAAATTGCTCAAGTCATTAGTCATTGAATTTTCTCAGGTTTCTGTGCAATTCCCATTCACTGCTCTGATTTTGATAGCCCTCCTCCACCACCTTCATGCCTCTCCCAGACAGACTACACGCTGATTGTACATGTTTTATACATGTGCTTGCATATACAGCATGCAGTAAAACATCTGGTGGACATCACGCAGACAAAAACATCATGGCAAACGCGGCAATGGCATTCTTGATATGGAGTTTGTCGCTTACCGCATCAGAAGTAAGGTCTGGCTGAGGGTCTAGGTGGTCCGGCATGTGCACCCCAACAGACATCATTGCGATCACAGACACAAAAAGGAACGCCCAATCAACCGTACGCACATATTGCAGCAGAAGATTTAAACAAGTGGTCACAGATTCAGCTTTTCATCATGCAGATTTTTGGTTCCACACAAATTCTGTTGTTCCCGCTGAATTGAGCTTCTGCATCACACTCATGAAATACACCAGTAGCACTGACAGTGACAGCGCAATTGAATGGCGAGCCTTGAGCACCTCTCTTTGAAGAGAGCACGAGGGCGACGACCACAGCGTCTGTCCAGAGCACCGCATCAAGACTGCTGTCGTGAGACTAGTGACACACAGCCGATTGTGCATCTCAAGGTATGCTGTGTCCGGCACCTTCAGTTTCTGCTCACCTGGGCTGAGCGCAAATGCGTGTTCAACATGTCCACCTTCTTGGTACACGGCCATGGCTTGACTTCTAGGCTGCTAGGCATCGCACTCGGCTTTTGGCCAAAGCTCACCTGAGTGGAACCAGCGGCCACCTCCTCAAAAGACCCAGCTCACGGGGTCCCTGCCACGGGAGGCTCCTCCAGCATTCGCCCGGAGAAATAGCGCAGGACCTGCACTCAGGTCATGACAAAGGCACACAAGTAGCTCGTGCGTTTTTCAGTGAAGGCCTCGGACACCAGCTCTGGGGTGATAGCTTCATCCTGGGACACCTCGCTGCTCAGCAGTCTGCTGTCTGCTTGCACAGGTTGAATGACTGAGGCGGCTGAAACGATCTGAAAAAGATCTGAGAGCTGGGCATGACGAGCTCGCTTTGAAGGAGGCTCATTAACAGCAGTCTCTTCAGATGCGACTGGCTGCCCTGTCCCAGCCCCGTCTTGGCT